>JAVIWB010006147.1:0-86932 GCA_031893035.1 Dermolepida albohirtum | reverse complement strand
TGTTGATTTTTGGTTTGTACGAGCAAAATTGATAAAAAAACGTGGTTTTTGAGATAAATGTAGAATTTTAAGTAAAATGTGTTGTAAAATGAATAAATATTCCTGAATTTGTTGGTTCAAAATTATGTGGTTCAGAACCGGCGGAATACAGACTACTCATGTGCCTGTGTGCAAAACAAGAATCTTTAATATTTTTGCTACTCCAAGAGCTAGAACTAATATATTGTACAGATCGCCGTTTTACCATATGGTGAAGAACTATAATAAACAGTACATTAACCCTTCCTAGTGCGGTGGAATGGAGGACAAGGACCAGTGCAAGTATTGTAAAATGCAAATTGAGCAAAACTATTTGATTTTTTTTGTTAATTTTTAAATTTATTTGTATATTATACTGTATGATAGATTCCTTTATTTGTATATATGTATATATCATTGTTGTCCTGTAAGTGGTTATCTGTTGGGCAATAAAGTTATTATTATTATCATTATTACATATATACACGAGGCGGGTTTTTCAAGTAAGCGCCGTTTTGTTGTATACAATAATAGGTGGTAGGCGCGCCGCAACGAGTGCTTGCGTCGTGTCCCGGCATTCTTTGGGAAAAATTGTGCTCAGTTACAGCTATATAGGTAACCTGTACGGTCTGTTTTGTGTCTTTTATCGAACCCCGCCCCGTGCGAGGTACGGTCAGTGATACTTTTTTGTCTGCGAAAACATGTCTGTGCGTAGTCGAAGCGCTCCAGCGTATGACCCACGACGAAATTTTCGGGGTGGTCCCCAGGCGTTTTAAGACGAACAGAGCATCATATTCCCAAGGATCAGGACCTAATTCAAATCGATAACTGGCGTCCGATCACGATATCCTCCATAAATATCCGCCTCTTCAATCGGCTCATCGCCCATCGTCTAGCTCGTCTACTTATACATGAACATCAACGAGGAACTAGAAAGATGGACTGGGTGCTTATCAACAACCTCTCTCTCGAAGTAATCATAAAGGAGAGGAGAGCAAAGAGGAGACCGGTCACCGTCGTTGCGCTTGACCTACGCAAAATGTTTGACACGGTCTCCCACAACTCATTATTTAGAGCACTCCGGCGATTTAAAGTAGACGAACGCACTTCGAAGCTTATTAGAGAACAGTACTAGAGTTCCTTCACACAAATCCATATGGGGGAAAATTCTACCGATCCCCTCAATATTACGCGTGGTGTGAAGCAATAGGACCCAATGTCACCGATACTTTTGAACATAGTGCTAGATGAGCTCGTTGTGAATCTGGAAGGAGAAGGGGGTTGACTATAAGTGAGAGTGCGCGGAGGAATGTTATGGCTTATGCTGACGACCTGATCTTCCTAAGCGATAACTACCGAGATGCCAATAAGTTAACTTATCCTTTGTGAGTAGTAGACCAACACCCCAGCTGTCTCCGGAAGATCTCTTTAAATATCTCGGCATCGGCACAATTTTATGGGACAAGTGCGACTGAGTGAGAACCGATAAAGACTATGGCACGCCATCAGGCCGCACCGTTAAAACCAAACTTATCCTACTCCGCGATCACTTCATGGCGAAGTTCTTAAGCCTTTTCCAAACGCTGAGGGTAACCTCGACCGCTCTAAAGGGTGCGGACCACTGCGTGCGAAAGTCTGTGAGAAATATGCTGCATTTGAACAAAGATAGTCCTGACGCATACATCCATGCGTGTATTCGCGACGGCGGTCTTGACATCATTTCCCTCCGAGACTATGTGCCGGCTATTATGCGCAATAGGATGACAAACATCGCATTAACAGCCGACTTATTCACCGCCGTGGTCCTAGCAAAACTAGCGACGAATAAGTCTTACGAAAAGCTCCTGCCAAGGACCGGGGCAAGGGGCGGTAATACGAACAATATTAAAAAGGAGTGGAGCACAAAGCTCCAAGAATCGTATCCGGGCAATGGCTTGCGTCAGGGAAGCATCAATGGTGCAAGTGGAAGCTTGGGGAGGAATCCTCCGACCTTTTGGTCAGGAAGCGATTACATCAACGCGGTTCTTCTGAGAGGCAACCTTTTACTAACGAAAGGTATGCCCTGTAATCCACCTCACGAAAAAAGTGCCGAGTGGGTTGCCAGAAAAAGTCTGTCTCAGGTTCTGCAGAGCTGCCCGCTCACACACTGGCACCATATGCAGCAGCATGACAGAATAGCTGCAAGATCGCGAACGGTCTGCGAAGGAAAGGGGTGGATTGGGTAGGAGGAACCGCGAATACGTCTTGCGGACGACATCCTTCGCAAGCCAGACCTTATCTTTGCGAAGGGAGACACGAAAAATAAATTCGCGTAATTAATTTGTGGAAAAAACGTTGAATTCTGTTAAAAAGCGGTGCAAAAGTTCCAAAGGGCGAGACCTGAGCAACCCACCAAGGTAATCTCTCTATTAGGGTTTATTATAGGATAATCTAGTCATTAAGCAGGTAATAAAAATTTAAAAGTTAATCCCTCTAGTTAAGCCCGATAATTACACTCGGAGTTGCAATGGGCAATTAGACTAATAGGGCAATACTATTAGCAGTGTAGGGATTAGAATATCATTATTATTAATTGATATATGATAGATTTAAATAACTAATTCGTAATTGATTAAATCTTTTTTTAATTCATTTAAGTTTCGTTTTTAAATTTTGAATTGAAATTAAATTTAACCAGGGCGTGGGATTTTATTTTAAATAATTTTACATTTGAATCGTTTTGTCGAGGGATTTTATCCATTTATTTAGCGATAAAATTAAGTGAATTAGACCGCGTTAGTTTTAATTTAAAATGGCCGACGCAAGCGCGTCAAGCGCTATTAAACGTAGGGCGACGACCGACTGCCGCAGAACTGAAGCGGCGGCGTAATCGCGCAAAGAAGAAACCGTCGAGGAGTCCCAGATGAATGTCCCGGCGGAGGAAAAGGGCGCGCTTCATCGTCGGAGCGATATATGACTTGGTGCCCACCAAGTCAGATTCATTCTCGTTGAGACAGCCGTGAAGTGAGCATGTACTTTGGTACATGTTAGCCGAACAGAGATATCAAAGAAATTTTTGGCCAGTTTGTGATTCGCTTTTATTTGTGTTATACAATGGTGATTTTGATTCAGTTAAATAAACTTCAGATATATTTTACAACGCGAAAATTCCCAGGCTGCTCTCTTCTATAAGATCGTCAGCTTTGCGAGCGACGGCGATCAGCCGTGGCCACGTGTTGGATGGTCGGTCCATCAAACCGGTGAACGTCCGAACTCCCGACGTGGAGACTAGCTTAAAGGAAAGAAAAAAGAAGACGAAACAAATGGAGGACAAAAACAAAAGTTAAGACAACAACAAACACAATATAGACAAATACGACAATAAACACTAACACGGCCACTGGCAAAAAACCGGTAGAAATCGTAATCGACGCGAACGTAGGCGCGTTACACGATAAGAAATTGGCCGAAAACCTAAACAGACAACAATTGATGAACATACTTCTGTATGTCAAATCATTACTTCTCAGACTCGACGAACAAGACGACGACAGTGAGACAAACATAAACACAACTACCACAGAAAATACAGATAACAACACAACAGATACAATGACAAAAAAGACACACTCGCAAATGAAAACAAAACAGTAAAGGAAGAAGCGATGCAAGTCGCGTACCCATCATCCTCCGACGAGGATGCAGAAGATAGCGCGCCGTTTACGATCGTGAAGAACAAAAGAAAGTATCGCAACGAATCAGACGAAGAAAATAAAGAAGAACATAAAATAAAGAAAGACAAAAGGTAACAACACAAACACCAAAAACGACTAACAAAAACACACTACAACAAACAACACAAAGACTAGCACCACAGACAATACAAAGAAACAAACAAACACCGACAACAACAATACGAAAAGGGAGAAAGTGCCACCGATCGTCATCCGGGATAAAAATGCGTGAGCTCCAAAAGGATACAATTCACGAAAACCCGACTCACCGAGGAGGGCATAAAACTACAGTCGGCAACGACCGACGATTTCCGCGCGACATCGCGCTATCTAGACGCCATAAAAATGCCATATCACACCTTCAGGCTCGAAGAAGAGCGCACGTTGAAGGTTGTGATACGTGGCATACACACAACAAAAACAAAGCGCGAAGAAAATTCCACAATACACTAGACTCGCGAGACAAAACGGCACTAAACGCCCTACAACAACAGGTGAAAGACGCCATTCTCGAATTTAAAAACTCCGAATGGCAGAACAAACTCCAAAAGATCGAAGCGGACAAACAACACAACAATTTGTGGCGATTGTGTAAAACGCTTAAAAAAAGAGGAACACGGAAAACGGGATCGCGATCACGGATAAACAAAAAGCAGAAACATTCGCGGCACAGATAGAAACCCAATGCACGCCGAATTGGGAAAACACAGACATACGACACATCGCGAACACACACAGACAAGTAAATACAGAAACAAAGACACAAAATACACAACACGACGACTTTTTCACACCGAACAAAATAAAACACGCGGTAAAACGCGCGAAAAACAACAAAGCACCCAGATTCGACGGCATCAATAACACAATGATGAAAGCGCTACCGCACAAAACACTAATGTTCATTCTTGCCATAGCAAACGCGATTTTAAAACGCAAACGTATCCAGAACAATGGAAATACGCGGAAATTATCGTGTTCCCGAAGCCGAGTAAGGATCACAAAAACCCCGCGAACTACCGCCCGATAAGCCTACTCCCCACAATCAGCAAAGTAATAGACCGACTATTATTATTATTATTTTAACCAGATTAGCGGAACATTCGGAAACACAAAACATAATACCCGACGAGCAACACGGGTTCAGATCCAATCACTCAACCACGACACAATTATCCGGGATGGCCAAATACATTAACAACGGATATAACAAGAACCAAAAAACCGCGGCCATATTCCTCGATATATCGAAGGCATTTGACCGCGTGTGGCACCAGGGATTATTATACAAACTACATACGTACAATTACCCAAAACACATAACACGAATCATACAATCATACCTATACAGACGAACATTCCAAATCACAATACAAGATAAACAATCGACAACACACGTTCTGACGGCAGGAGTCCCACAGGGATCAATACTGTCACTACACCTGTACGCGATATACACCGCGGATATTCCCAAACCGCAACGAGGAATAATCGCCACATATGCAGACGACACCGCGATACTCACCCAATCGTTCAAGGAACACATCGCGATACACAAATTACAAGAGAACACAAACAAACTCATTGACTGGTGCCACACCTGGCGCATCGCGATCAACACAGACAAAACACAAGCAATTGTGTTTAAACGCGAGAAAAACCACCCGCAACAAATCTGACAATTAATAACACACACATTAAATGGACAGAAGAAATAAAATATCTAGGCGTCATCCTATATAAAAGACTGACATACACACAACACGTAAACAATACAATTAAAAAAGCCAAACAAGGCCGCGGTGCGCTGATGTTGCTAACCGGAAAACATTTAACACTAACCCCGAAAACAAATAATACGACCCATCACAACATACGCATCATCCATATGGCTACACGTAAATAAGGCATTCAAAAACAAACTAAACGCGTTTCAAAACAAATCACTGCGGATGGCACTCAGGGCGCCGTGGTACATGAGAAATACACAAATACACAGAGAAGCGGGATTAGAACCGCTAATGGATCACATAAAGAACCGAGCAAAGAGCTTCTACAAAGCGATAGAAACACACACAAACGCGACACTTACACACGTAACGGATTATCCTAAAACACACCAAAAATACAGAAGGCCAGCAATGGAAACAGATTGAATATCGAAGTAACTAAGACTATCAATGTGAAGATTTATCACAACGACGACTGAGAGCAAAAGGGCAGAGAGAGGCCTAGCTCGAATAAACTACAAAGAACAAGAGAGAAGATGTCAGATTCTTTTCGGGTGGAGGACCGGAAGAAGTTGAGAGAACTGGTCGCAGAAATGCACCAGATTATAGGAGAGCAACAAGGAATCCTGAAGGAGGTCCATGATAACGCGAGAGCAACCGCGCAAACCAAGAAGCGAGAAAGCATCGTCGTGTCATGCACGGCGTCGGAGAAACAGGGGCGGACAACAACCTACGCGGATAAGTTGATATCGGAGGCAGTGGCTGTGAGAATTCATCCGGAGGACAAGAAACAAACCGTGGAGCAGACGAAGAGGGAAATCGCGGCGAAAGTGGACGTCGTCAGCGAGAAGATAGGGGTACGCGGGATCCGTAAGGGTAAGGAAGGGGCTATATTCGTCGAATACAGCACAAAAAAAGACGAGAAACTGAAGATCTCGGTAGCAGAGAAGATGAAGGCGCAGGTGCGGGAAGTTAAAAAGAACGACCCGAGGGTGTGCATCTACGGTATCGACGATAGCCTTAAGAATGCGGAGATCTTGAATTGCTTGCGTCAGCAAAACGAGACAATAGAAGCCAGCTACGACAGCGCAGAGAAATTGGCCCGCGAAGTCAGATTCGTCCGCTGTTACTCGAACAAGCGAGATAGCGAGCGCGGCGTGAAGAACGTAGTTTGCATAGTGAGTGGGAAATTTAGGCAGCTGGTTGCGGACCGGAAAGTAAAAATAATGTGGCGTGTATGCAACGTGCGGAACTACAGTAATGCTTATTACTGTTATAAGTGCCTGAAGTCTGGACACAAGTCCAAAGTGCAAGAAGTGCGGAGGTGAACACGACAGGTCGAAGTGTTCATCGACAACTATTAAGTGCGCGGTATGCTTACGAACGCGGTCTCGCAGTAAACCACGAGGCGTACTCCAAAGAGTGCGCGTCTCCTGGAGGAGGAGAAAAAGCGTACTAACTATCATGGTTAAAGACAAAATATTGCACTGTACTGTGATATGTACTATGAATAATTGAACAAAGTCTGAATGTTGATATAAACACTTACCTACAGCACGTTATTTAATTATACGACTCTTTTGTTTGGATTCTTTTGTAAAATATTAATAGGGTTGAGCTGGGGTTCTCTGGAATCAACCGAGCCTAACATCCAGTCAACACAACGGTCAGATAAATAAAGTAAGAAATTATTCTTACAAACTATGCTTTAGTACATCAATCAAGACTGAATATATACATACATGAAATATATGAATATATGTTTTAATGTTTAATAACTTACTAACAGGTAACGTTAAATAGAATGATATACAATAATGACATTAAATAATGACTAATAACGTCTTAAAACAAATTAGACTTAGTCTCGAAAACCTAAGTTTTCGAAAACCTTAAATCAAAAATTTTTATTTTCATTTCTTATCTGTTAAAAATCAAAACAAGATAAACACACCCGATGTTTAGTACACACATGGTGATCACCCACCTAATAGTGCACGTCAATAACTGAATACTGAATGTTGAATAAAATAAAATAAATTCAAATCAGTCAAATTCAGACAATAAATCTACTTTAAAAATTCAAAACTTTTAACTGAAATCAAATTAATAAAAATATTTTAGAGAGCTATCAATACCTTTATGGAAGGATAGGGCCTCTAATATGTCACCGCAATACAGTAAAATAAACTTAACAAAATTTTATATGCACAAATATTTACCAAATTTTTCTATGCCTTTTAGCTTTGAAAAAACTTTTGCCCTCACTTATATACAGCGCCGATAACTTGCTAGAGCGCCCATTAAACTCTCATTTTTCACGTTTTTGTACAACATTTCGAAAAACGCTACTGCAATCTGTCGGACGTTTTACGCATTGTATTTAAATGCGTCTCTTTAAAATATCGTCTACCGATACCTACAATCCTAGTTATCATATGATTGTTAGTATCGATGTTTTGACGTAACATTGATCTTGATTGACCTTCAACATTACTTGCAAAATTACATGGAAATTGCATATTAATGGATTTATTTCCAAACTCGTTATTCATGACTCATACGCTATATTCTTTCATCATTATGTTTACATTACATAAATTTTACCTAATGTTATTTTCAGATATATCAACATTTATAAGCAGTCATTAAAATATACTTCAATTGGATTTATTTATTCCAGATTCCAATAAACTTACGATAGTCTGAATCACGAACAGATAGACTAATAAATATGCGTGATCAGCACGCGGTCGTTTTCTGATTGGTTAAGCACATATACACATTGCGAAGTTGAAGCCTTGTTTACACACAAGCGTTACATATGTTGCAGCTGAGTATGTTTTGAAAAAGTTTGAGGTTAAATAATTCGTCATTATTTCCACTAGCGTTTATACTTTGTAAGTGTCTTTCTCAAGACATTGAAAAGTATAGAAAAGTGTAAGTAAAAAATAAATTCAAACATCTAAATTTCATAGAAGAATAATTTCTTCTAGTTTTAGAGAACGTGCATTTGTTACGTATAATGGTAAGGATGGCGGAGTCACCATTAAGAAAGCGGACGAGAAGCCATTTTAACGTAACCGATTAGCAATCGATATTTAATATATACAAAATATATAAACTACAGCACCAAAATTGCACCAAAATTGCACCAAAACACAAGCTGTTCAGTCAGCTGCCGAAACAGCTGATAACATTGTTATAAAATTATATTAAATGCTTATATTGATGTAAAAATGTTTTTATAAGAATATAAAGACCTGGTGTCTATAATATTCTACAAGAATATACTAAAGAAGAATTTCAAGAGCCAATGTCTTCTAAAAGAAAGAAAGCTGTATTAGATCGTGTAAACCAGGTGTCGGCAGCCTGCGGCCCTTTGCAACTTTTTCGCGGTCCGCCAAAGAACCAACATAATTTTAGGAAAAATCAACAAACTTAGAGCGTGAGCATGCCGAAATGTAGCCGGTGACAAAAATGCGCGCTAATAGATGCATAGTGGGGAAACCTATTTTACTGCACAAGTTTAATCCCCACTCTCCAGCGAATACGACGGCTCGCTTAGCAAGTGTAGTATTCTTTCTTTCGTCAGTTTCACAGAACAGTCTATTTCATAGAAGGGTATCTCATTAACTGAGCTTCAATACCACATTAGCGCCATCTATGAGTGTGGATAGAAATACTAGCAATATTGCGGGAAATCTAAAAGTTATTATTAATTAAATATTTTAATAGAAAGAAGTTTTGATTGTGAAACAAGAAATGTTTCTTTGTTACAGTTTAATTCATTTATTCTAAATTATTTGTTCATTTACGAAAACTCTGTATAACGTCTGTATTACCGTCAAAATTATGTATGTTCAAATGCGTATTAGTATTTCATTTCTATTCATTTTCATATAGTGTAACTTTCGTATATTCGGTGTTTGTTCAATTATGTTAAGGGTCATTGTTGCATATTGTGAAGCGCAGTTTTTCCAATAGTACTGTTATCGCATGAGGTGATTCTCTTGTTGACTCAGCTGCCTAATAGTTCCCCCCCTTTCCCTTCGCATCTCTCCGCGCCCCGATGAGAGATTTAGAGACGAACCAGACGTTGGGGAAGACGGTCACGAAAAACACTGTTAAAATAGTGCTCCTTCGTTGAAGGGATTTATAAGAAATAAGCACGTGTAGAACATCGTGTTATAAGAACAAAACTCTTTAATTAATTCAAAAGAAAACGACGTCTATCATCCCAAGCGGGTTCAAGTTATAAAACCCTGAACAACATCTACAGGTATGTCTCTGGCTCCCTTAACGTACTCGTACTATTGTATTGTGATCTATAGGGTTTTCTTCTATTATTGTTATTTGCTGTGTGGGGTTCGCCGTTTGGGCTTGGTTCGCTCCTGGGAGTTCGCCCACCTTCCTGTGGTTCTGAGGCCAGCAACGACGCATCCGCAGGCCGTGAACAGGTCAGAGTAAACCATTTTGTAAATCATACGGGAAATTTGTGTCATTAATAGAAATAACTTGTATAATAGTTGTAAGTACACAGAAACAAGCTGCAGATTTATTTAGTCATTGAATAGAGAAATTAACGATAAAATATTCTTGTATCTTCTTTTGTTTGTCTGTTTTGTTGTTTTTTTTGTATCTTTAAGGAACTTATGTTAAATGTAAATTCATTCACAACGGTTTGTTATGCTAGCTTGTAACATTTATAATAAATGCAATATCATTACCTCCAGTCTGGTATTTTTATTTGTATCAACCAATTAAGAACCTGCAGTGCCGAAGCACTGTAACATCTTGTTCACGCAAATAGAAATTTTTCTTGTTCACAATAAGTCCTAAAAATTTCCTTATATTTTACCGGAAATACATGTATGTATATATTTTGGATTATCAGAATTTATATCATGCATGTAAAGGAAGAGGCGAGAAACTATTGGTTATGTACTTTATAAGGAAAAAGTATAAATCAGATTGTATTAAAATTTATGTCATAAATACAAAATAGTTGTCTACAAAAAAAATATATGTTGCGGATTGTGTTATAAAGTTTACATTGAACAAACAGGGAGGTCATTCAAAACAATACGAACGAACACAAAAACTGTTTCACAAATTAAAAATTAGGTTCATGTGCTACAATAATTAATTGTTTGATTCATAATTTTATACATTTAGGAAAATGATGATGAAATACGAATGTACTGGTATTATCATAATTTTTGTAATCCTTTTTTTGTATAGATATAACCCGTGCATATTCCAGTCTAGAACGAAGAATTGCTCTTACTTCAGAATTCAGTTTCCATAACAGCGTTAATAATATCGTTACATTAAAACTCAAATTAATGAAAAAAGTTGAAATCTATTTAGTAGTTTTTCTAGAATCGTAAAACATGACTGCCGCTTTTTTATATAACTGTGGAGCCTTTTGTACGCTCCTCCTATCTCGACCTGACAATATATTGTTCAATGTTTTAATATTGTGAAATAATAATATTCTCACAAAATAATTGATAATCAAATTTGAAACTTCACATGAATGCTCACACTGCTGTTGGTATTGGCATTAGCTCTGGACCAGGCACCACAACTTCTTTATCAACATTAACAATACTACAACTTGCCGACTGTTCTGATGTTTCCACATTCTTGCATACGTTATCACATCCTAAAAATATACATATTTTATATATCCATCTATAAAGTTATACTCAAGAAATTACATGCTGCTGTGGGTAGCGCATTTTTTAATCATTTGCCGTTGGCGCCAAGACATTCCAATGCAAAATGTAAATGACATACTCTCCGATTTCTGTAGACCTCCGTCTGCCTTAACGGCATTGACTTCTTATTGCCACAAAACTGCACCCACGTTTGAAAAGTGGCAGGTAATATTTCCGGATTAGGAAGTCTGTGCATAATACTAGCAGATCGAAAACACGTCCTCACGGAACAACTTTGACGAACCATTTGTAATAATTTGTGAACAACAGTACAAATACGCACGAATATGACACGTATTATTCAAGAGTAACAAACTACTTACAATCGGTAAATACAAAATCTTTTAAAAAAATGGGCGATTGCGACATCTACACGCGTGGTAAGAATTAAACCATGCGACTCGGTTTAAGAATAATTAAATAACATTCTATTTTATAGAATGTTCTGTGCTCAGTTTGCTAGTGTATGTTCATATGTGCAAATTGCACATAAACACGTTCATATTGACAACTGTATGACGTTTCACTACAATAGGTAATGAGAAATATATGTTATTTTTAATTTATTAGTAAAATAATTCATACTTTATCTCAGGAAAAATGAATAAAATACCAAAGAAAAGAAAAATTAATGAGGAAAACCACGAATTTAATGAAAAGTGGACTTTTAATTATTTCTTTATTAATAATTACAATAATGCTTAATTTGCAAAGAATCTATATGCGTATTCAAAGAATTTAATTTACGTCGCCACTACGACACGAAACACAAAAGTAAATATGATGAATTTGAATCTCAATTCAGACAAAATAAAATTGATTCTTCACAAAAATCATTAGAAGTACAACAAAACGTTTTTAAAAAATGTAAGGAACAAAGTTCAGCATTGGCCAAAACGTCCTTACATATTTCTAAATTAATTGCTGAACATAACAAACGGATGGAGAGTTCATTAAAAAATGTATTTTGGCTGCTGTTAACGAAATTTGTCCGGAAAATATTAAAAAATTTGATGAAATTATTTTGTCTGCACGTACAGTAGTTCGACGTAATGAAAATATATCATATATATATTTATATATACATATATATATGTTTAATAAATTAAAAGAAAGTTCTTCGCAATTTGAGCATTTTTCACTAGCACTTGATGAAAGCAATGATATAACTAGCACCGCTCAATTGTTGATTTTGATCCGTGAAATTGATAAACAATTTTGTTTAACAGAAGAACTTGCTGCATTAAAAAGCCTCCACGGGAATACAAGAGGTGAAGATATATTTTTGCAACTATTAGATGTTTTCAACATGTACGATATCAAGAGGCAAAAATTAAAAAATGTGACGGTGCAAAGAACCTGACGGGTTACAATGCTGGTTTGGTAGGCATGATTAGTAAAAAATTGAAAGAATTAAATATTACACAGCGTCCTCTACAACTTCATTGTATTATCCATCAACATGCACTTTGCGCAAAAGTTGTAAATTTGAAAAATGTTATGAATATTGTAATAAAGTCCATCAATTATATTCGCAAAAACGGTATGAACCATCGAACATTCGGGAATTTCTTAAATGAAATTGACACAGAATAGGAAGACATCATTTATTTTTCTGAAGAAAGATGGCTCAGCCGTGGGAAAGTTTTAAAAAGATTTTTCGAGTTGATAGACGAGATTGAAGAGGTTTTTGGCAGAAAAAGGAAATAATATACCAGAATTATTGAATTTTAAATGGATAAGCGAGTTAGTTTTTCTTGTGGACATTACAACTTACCTCAATAAATTAAATATAACACTACAAGGCAAAGGAAAGTTAATCAACAAGCTATTTACAGAAATCAAAAGTTTTCAGCTTAAAATAAAATTGTTTATTTCTTAACTTGAAAAGAATAATTATTGTCATTTTTCTACTTTGCAATCGTTTTTAATCAAAAGCGACAAACAATGTCCTTCGAATATTTTTATTGAGTCACTAAAAGTACTGGATGAAAATTTTCGTCATCGGTTTCAAGATTTTTATGCAAAAGAAATGGACATATTAATATTTGAAAATTCTTTAAAATTTGATATTGTAAAAGCACGAGACAATTTACAACTAGAGTTAATTGATTTGCAATCTAACCATGTATATAAAAATAATTTTGATGAAAATAATTTAATTGCATTTTATTCAAATCTAAGAAAGAAAATAAATTTCCCAATTTAAGAAATTTTGCAAAATCAATGATTTGTATTTTTTCAAGCACCTATTTATGCGAACAAACATTTTCAAGAATGAATTTCATAAAATCAAAATATAAAACGAGGTTGACGGATGAAAATTTACAAAACTTGTTGAGGAATTATTAAACAATATTCAAGAACAAAAAGCGCATTGAATTATAATGAATGAATAACATGAAAGATTCACTATTTTCCTTAATATTTTATATATTTTATATTTACATATTTATACATATGTAATTGGAATTGTATTTTCTTGGTTTTCCCTTTTAAGAATTGTAAAATTTTTGTTCTCTGGCATTATTGAATGCATTTTAAAGCCGCTGCGACAGGCACCGCTAGCGTGAAGTGTGTATCCCAGTTTATTTTTTTTTCTTTTCCCCTTTCCTTTACTATTGTTAACATGGTTTCATGCAAGTGTTGTAACAAAAACATTTCTGATAAATGGACTTGTTCCATGTGTTGCTCGTCTGATCTTGCTGGTCAGATGCATAATTTAATGAGTATTATAACTTCACTTCAGCAGGAAATTGCTGAGTTGAAAACAGCTCTTTGTCAATCTGGGGCTGATGTGCAGCAGTCATTTATTGAGGATGTCTGCAACGAAGTCGAAGAGCGCAGAAGACGCGAAGCTCATGCTATATTGTTCAACTTACCAGAAAGTGATTCCACGGCTGGCGATTCCGATAGAGTATCTGATGTTATCAAGTATCTGCAAGTTGACGAACGCATTACTATCCATAAAACTAACATTATTAGGCGCGGTTGCTGGTGGGTGTCGACCCGTTAGGATAGTTTTGGAATCTCCTGATGAGGTGAAAATATTGCTGCGGGGTGCAAAGAGGCTTCGGGACTATCCCTTGCAAAAAAATTTATTTCTGTCAAGGGACCTGACTCCGAGGCAGCAGATTATAAAGAATAAGATATTGGTGGAGTTTCGTGACCGTAGGTCGAGGGGGGGATGCTGTGAGGCTTGCATACGCTGATGGAATTCCTAGGATTGTTCAACAAAAAAACTTCCAGGCATCCGGCAGTCAGATCTAAATATTAGTTGTTATTATCAGAATGTACGAGGTTTGAATACTAAGACTTTTCAATTTTATAATAATTTGTTGGCCGCTAATGATCTGGACTTAGTTATGCTTACGGAAACGTGGGCTAACGATACGCTACATAATTCTGAATTATTTACATTGGACTACAGCGTCTTTAGATGTGATCGGAGTGGAGCTCGTGGTGGTGGAGTGATGGTTGCGGTTAAGTCTTGCTTAGCTTGTTGTGAAATAAATATAAACACTGCCTTCAACTTTGCTCAGTATAACATTAATTTAGTTATTAATGTAATCACAGTTTACATACCTCCTTCCACCTCTGCTGTGATTTATAGCCAGTTGTTTGAGGTATTGGAGTTGTGTGAATTATTCAATAGTCAATTTATTTTTGCCGGTGATTTCAATGTTCCCAACCTCAGCGACATGCATTGCCCTAGATCTAATGCTATTAGCAATTTTTTGGGTTCAACTAACTCCATCCAGATGAACAATGTCTTGAATTATAATGACAGATTGCTTGATTTAGTGTTTTGCTCGGGAAATGTTGGCTGTAGCATTGAGCATTCTGACTACTGTCTTGTACCTGAGGACCTTCATCATCCGGCACTGTCACTCAGCTTCACGTTGGTGTCAGCAGCTGGTCGTCTCTATGAATTAGCGAATGTGACATCTTTTAATTTTAAGCGTGCAGATCTGGCTTCTCTTTACGATATGATACGGCTGACTGATTGGCATGAGGTCACTTCTTGTGGGGAAGTTAATAATGCATGTGACACTTTTTCTTCAATATTAAGCAACTACTTCAGTCTGACGGTACCTGTTCGCAAAACTACTCGTGGTACATATCCCGCTTGGTTCGCTCTCGAAACGAGACGTTTGATTCGTGTTAAGAGTCACTACTTAAGAAAATTCAGGTCCACCCGTCTTTCCTTTTACTCTGATAAGTTTAGGCAATACAGGAAACTTGTTAAATACGCTGTTGATAATGACTTTAAGAACTATATGACTAGCGTAGGAGCCTCTATTGAACGCGATCCTCGTAAGTTGTGGCAGTTTATTAACCAACGTAACAATATATCAAGTATACCTAATTCTATGTTTTTTAATGATGAAGTAGTCGACTCTCCTTACGACATTGTCAACGCATTTGCGACTCATTTCGCGTCAGTTTTTCAGGAAACAGCTGTTACACTGGCCACCCCTGTTCCATCTACTAGTTATCCGAATTTGGTTCTAAACTGCTTTGAAGAAACAAGCATTCTTAATGCCCTGAAGTCATTGAAGGCTACGCTCACCTCTGGTCCTGATTCCATTCCTGCATTTTTGGTGAGAGATTGCTCGGTCGCTTTGTTGCGACCTATTCTTCATATTTACAATCTTATCTTATCAACTAGGAAGTTTCCTGATGTTTGGAAGGTGTCACGTATTCGACGTGTTTTTAAGTCCGGTAGCAAAACACATATAGAAAACTATAGACCTATTTCAATTATTTGTAATTTTGCAAAGGTATTTGAGAAGTTGCTATTTGATGTACTACTTGATCATGTAAAGAATTTGCTTTGCTCTGAAGAGCATGGTTTTGTCAAAGGTAAATCAACTGCGACTAATTTGTGTATTTTTGTTGATTATGTGTCCGGTGCTCTTGATGAACGTTATCGAGTTGATGTTATTTACACGGACTTCCAAAAGGCTTTTGATACCGTGCAGCATTCAGTGATTTTGAATAAGTTGAATAATTTTTGCATATCCGATAATTTGATTCAAGTGATCCAATCTTACCTAGAAAACCGCGGCAATTATGTGGAGTTAAATGGTTTTAAATCATTGGTTTACGACTCGGTTTCTGGTGTCCCGCAGGGCTCTACTCTGGGGCCCCTATTATTCCTTATATTTGTAGACGACCTTCCTAAGCGTTTGACGTCTAAGTGTTTAATGTATGCTGATGATGTTAAGTTGTTTCGCGCCATAGCCACGACCGATGATTGTCCGCCTTGCAGAGGGATTTGGAGTCGCTTCATCTCTGGAGTTTGTCAAATGGACTCAAGCTCAATGTTGCTAAATGTAGGACTATGACATTTGCAAGAGTTCAATCTGTAGTTGAGTTTGCATACAGCATTGACACAATACCGCTTGAGCGTTGCTCTTTAAACAGGGACCTTGGCGTGTGGTTTGATTCTAAGTTGAATTTTAACATCCATGTTTTAAACATCTGTAAAGAAGCGTTCGGCTTGTTGGGTTTTCTTACTCGTAATACTCGCCAACTTCCCAATTCTGCCTTGACCAGCTTCTACAACGCTTTCATTCGTAGTAGGCTGGAATATTGCTCAGTTGTCTGGAACCCAATGTACTTCAGATACATTGACTGCTTGGAGAGTGTCCAAAAAAAATTCTTAAAGGTCTTGTACTTCCGCAATTTTGAAATATATTTATCTCATAATTACTCCTACGATGAACTCTTGCGTTGGTTCGACTGTATGTCGCTCTATAATCGTAGAATAATATCCCTTATAATATTTGTTTTTAAAATTGTAAATGGTCTAATTGTTGATTCTGACTTATTGGGTCGATTGAGTTTCTTTGTACCAACAATTCATACTAGGACTAAGCATATGTTTTATCTTCCGTTTCCCAGAACTCGCCATCATTCTTATTCTCCTCTTCTTTCAATGAGTCGTTGTGTTAATTTATACTGCTCTGAGATTGATATGTGTAATGTTGGTCTACGTCAGCTTCGCCACATTCTTTGTGATATGTTTTTTTTTCCTAGAATACCACTTCTTCTTCTTTCTTTTTTTTTTTTTGGAGCCCTTGTTGATTTTCTTTCTCCTCAGTTTCCATATACTTATATATTTATGTTTATGTATGTGTGTATATGCATATATATGATATTATTAAATATTATGTCTATTTTCTTTATGTTATATTAATTTTCATTTTATATATGATTATAATTTCTCTTTAACCTTTCATATTTACTGATAAGATTATCCTCTAATTAACATTTATCTGCTGTTGGATAATAAAGATTATTATTATTATTATTATTATTATTATTATTATTATTGTTATTATAGCATGTCAATAAAAAATAAATTTTTTCTATATTTATTTTTAATAATATTTATAGTCGTATATGATATAGAAACACTATTTAAGTTACATTTGAATGTGCGGCCCGCATAAAAAATTTTATTTTGAAAATTGCCCGTCGTCCGAAAAAGGTTGCCGATCCCTGGTGTAGACGATAACACGAAAGCATTGATAAGACGTACAATCCATTTATTTTTCTTTAAAAATGAGATCCTAAAGATACATTTTCCATTTCTATGTGCAATTTTAGCCTACTTTTATTTTTTGTTATAAGAAGAGAGTTAGGAATAGCTACTTATGGAGAAAGATGAAATAATTATACGGAGAAGACAATATTTGCCTAGACTAAAACAATTTAGAACGGAAAGTAGAAAAAATTAATTTTTTTCGATGAAACATGGGTAAATGAAAACCACATAACATCAAAAGTTTGGATTGATGAAAGCATTAAATCTGTATGGCAAACTTTCAATGAGGATCCGTCAACAGACTTGAAAAATCCTAGTGGAAAAGGAAGACGGTTGACATTATTTCATATTGGTTGTGAGGATGGCTTTCTTGAAAATGGCCTACTCTTATTTACATCAAATAAAATAGGTGTATTACCAGGAAGAGATGAATGCAGAATTGTTTGAAAATTGGTTTGAAAAATTTTCATCTCATTTGGAAATTAATTCTGTCATCGTTACGGACAATGCTTCTTACCATTCTAGAAAATTAGAAAAGATATCAAATTCATCAACGAAGGAATATGATGTTCAGGAATGACTTACTAAAAATAATATTAGACTTGAATCTAATATGATACAACTGGAATTGATAGATTTAGTAAAATAACATAAATCAAAATATGACAAGTACGTGGTAGATGAACTTACTAAATCCAAAAACAAAATAGTTTTGAAACTTCCTCCATATCACTGTGAGCTCAATTCTATAGATGATTTTGGCTCAAATAAAAGGAGAGTAGCTGTAAATATAAAATTTAAATTGAACGATGTTCAAAATTTACTTCGTGCTGCCATTTATAATGTCACTAAACAAAATTGGATAAAGACAATTGATCATATCAAAGGTATTGAAACAAAAATGTGTGATACGGACGGAATAAGAGAAAATTTAGACGAATTAATGTAGGAGATTCTAGTACCACCGATGATTCTACTAAAGAATAGGTATTTATGTATTATTTATTTATTTATTTTCCATTACGATGGAAACTATTATATTTTAGTAAATTTAGTTTTGGAATGAAAATTGTAGATGTATTTATTTTGAAGTAAAAGATATTACAATTATTTTCAACTTTAGAAATATAATTCAACTAAAAATATAACTATTATATGTACATGTCATGTGCTCTCACAAGTAAATTCTTTATTACGATAGCTTAAATCTTTTTTAAATTTGGGAGAATTAATTTAATAACTCGTTTTACATATATAATCGAAAAAAAATAATTTAATGTAGATTTTGTTAACAGAATCAATTCGAAATAATCTAAATATATTCAATTTAAATATTTAATATAAAATCAACTGGTTGACAAACTTTCGCTATTATTGTTATTATAACAACCTTTTTGAGGTTAATTTATTCGATTAGAGGTAAATAAATAATACAATAATTGTGTATAAATCAGACTTTCGTAGCTGGTATTTTATAATGTCAAAAATATTTATATAATTTGATCGTTGTTAGCCTATCTGTTCGTGACACAGAGTATAAATTATATTGGTATAATATAATGTTACAAATAAATTTATACTATATCCTATTATATTTTAGCGTTATAAGAAATTATATTCCAACAACTATGTACCTAGTCAAGTCATAAATACTGGTACACAACTGAACGCACTCATTACGAATGCAACACTGGGCGCATCCATTTCGTATTGATTGCGATTTGACAGTTGATATTTATGCTTCATTGTGACGTAAAAAGTTTTTAACATTAATTGTTTACAATCATGGAATGGGGCGACATCGAAAATCGTATTGTTGTAGTTGGCCTACTAAAATACAAGGTCATTTATCCGCAAATTAAGCCTTTAATTTTGGATTCATGGTCAAACGTTCTACTCTTACAAATTATGGCGCAGTATCTCTAAGATAATTTCGATAATAATAACCAAGTTGATGTTATTTATACAGACATGTCTAAGGCCTTCGATCCAATAGACCTCAACTTGCTCCTTGGTAAACTCGGCGCTATAGGTTTCTCTTTATCTCTAGTTTTTTCAAATCTTACTGATCATAAATGTTATGTGTTTATAAAGGCAAATCAATTTTCTCCATCCTTGGGGAACGAACATAGGCCCCCTTCTATTTTTAGTATTCATTAACAACTTGCCCTCTTAACTAAATTGCAATAAACTGCTATTCGCAGATGATTTAAAAATATATTCTCCAATTAATAATATGAATGACTGAATATCATTGCAGAAGTAAATTAGTACTGTATAAAAGAGATATATAGCAATATACTTAGCACAAACGCTTGTAAGTCCAGAGTAAAGTTTTTCGTGTAAACTTACACGTAATGTATGATTATCACTTCGACAACAAGACCTTAGAGCGCACTCAGACTGTGAAGAATTTGGGTGTATTTTTGATTCCCGGCTTACATTTAGTGATCATACTCGTATTAACACTATATCTAAACTCAGTTCTACGAATGCTAGAATTTGTTATAAGAACCCGACGTAATTTCACATCTATCGACAGTATTTTATCTTTGTACTTCCCGCTCGTTCATACTTGCTGGGAAAATATATATTTGGTTTGGTCATCTTTATACAAGTCTCATATGAATCTACTCGGGAAAATTCAGACTTTTTTCAAATGTAAAGGATGTTTTAAAAAAAGTTTAAAGTTTTCAAGAACAGGTAAAAGGCAATCAATAAAATTCGTACGGTTCTCGGTAGAGTTTGCTGCAGTGACTTCTGACAACTTGTTGTGACTTGTGAAATGCAAGCTTTTATATGGTTGGCATACCACAAATGCCAGTCACTTAATACATTTTGACTTATTATGTACTATTGTAATATGATTTTACACCCTTTTAAAATGTCGGCCAAATTCTGTATAAGAAGAGCGTGTTTGATTTGACTTTAAATTTGGTGCTAAAGCTGCAGAAGCAAGCAGTAAGATATGCATGGCATTGGTGAAGATGCGGTAAGAGAACACTGCGCAGAAGTGGTTTAAAAAATTTTCTTATAGGGATGAATCCCTAGAAGATTCATTCCGTTCAGGACGACCCTACGTTAATGAACAGAATTCGAAAGTAACATGCCAAGAACTTTCTAAAATGTTTAAAATCAGTAATGAAACAGTTCGTTTACATTTGTATCAAATTGGTAAATCATGAAAGCTAAGCAAATGAATTCCACATACGTTATCATATGAGAATAAAGATCAAAGATTATCAATGTTCTTCACTTCTTTTACGTCACAAAAACGAACATTTTCTTGATTGCGTGACTTGTGACGAAAAATGGACCGTATACTGTGGTGTATCATTGGTTGTCACCAAAGAACCCTGTATTCCACACTTCAAAGGTACCGCTCCACCCCAGAAGATTATGTTATGCGTACGCTGGGGTGCAGCCGGTATTGTTCACTACGAGTTTCTGAACATTTAATAATATCAGTGACTGAATATCTTTGCAGAACTAAATTAATATTGTATAAAAGAAATATATTAGCAATAGACTTAGAATAAACGTTTCTAAGTGCAGAGTAAAGTTTTTTGTGTAAACTTACACGTGATGTATGATTAGCACTTCGGCAACAAGACCTTAGAGCGCACTCAGACTGTGAAGTATTTGGGTGTATTTTTTGATTTTTGTGACTTGTAAAGCGCAAGCTTTTATATGTTTGGCATACCACGAATGCGTGCCAGTCACTCAACACATTTCGACTTGGTATGTACTATTGTAATACGATTTTAAACCCTCTTGAAATGTCAGCCAAATTCTGTATAAGAAGAGCGTGTTTGATTTGACTTTAAATTTGGTGCTAAAGCTGCAGAAGCAAGCAGTAAGATATGCATGGCATTGGTGAAGATGCGGTAAGAGAACACTGCGCAGAAGTGGTTCAAAAAATTTTCTTATAGGGATGAATCCCTAGAAGATTCATTCCGTTCAGGACGACCCTGCGTTAATGAACAAAATTCGAAAGAAACATGCCAAGAACTTTCTAAAATGTTTAAAATCAGTAATGAAAGAGTGCGTTTACATTTGTATCAAATTGGAAAATTATGAAAGCTAAGCAAATGAGTTCCACATACGTTATCATATGAGAATAAAGATCAAAGATTATCAATGTTCTTCGCTTCTTTTATGTCACAAAAATGAACATTTTCTTGATTGCGTGATCACTTGTGACGAAAAATGGACCGTATACTGTGGTGTATCATGGGTTGTCACCAAAGGACCCTGTATCCCACACTTCAAAGGCACCGCTCCACCCCAGAAGATTATGTTATGTGTATGGTGGGTTTCAGCCGGTATTATTCACTACGAGTTTCTGAACACAGGTCAGACAATTACCTGAAATGTACTCTATGCAACAATTGCATGTGCAGGATGCTTTGTTTCGGGAACAGCCAGGGCTAGTTAATTGAAAAAAGTGTTACTCTTGCAAGACAATGCAGGACCCTATACTGAAAGATGTACATACATGTGAAAAAATATCTGCTCATCGTCGCCCGATATTTCTCCAAGTGATTATCTATTCTTGACACTATAAATCACATGCGGAATAAAAAAATTATCAACAAAGCAAAGATTGGGTAGGTGGTAGATTTGTTAACTCTAGAGACACCACGTTTTTCAAAACCGGAATATACAAATTCGTTTCTGATTAAAAAAATTTCAGCATGTGCATTTAAAAAACACTTACGAATTTTATTGGTTTCCTGATAGTACGGTTGAAGATAAGGTAAAAAATCTTAATAAACATCAACTGTTTACGAAATAACAGCGATTTTATTGCAATAGCAGACTAAATTTGCTTTCACGGCTTTTATTATGGTGGTAAGGGTTAATGTATTTTTACATATAAAGATTATAACTAAAGAAAATGCTCAAAATGCCGTCCAATCATTACGACACAGGATCTACAAATTCTTTCAAAGGAAGCGCATACTTTTTCAAAAAAACAGGGTCTTTCTAGAATTATCTAGAAATAGCATTCTATTCGTTGGAGCAACTGTGGGAGATCATCCAGCGGTGTTTCGCATACTAAACTTAAAATAAGACCAAACACTGAAATTCAATAGATTTCAATCCAGAGACCTTGAAGGCCATGCAATGGGATCCTCATGACATTTTCCAGGCAATTCATTATTCTATATCTATAGATCTGTAGAACATGATGCTACAATGCAAATAATTACATTTGCATTCTAGCATCAAGTTCTATAGAACCATCAATTAGATCACGTTCTTTCATAAATACACACATCTAATTTATATTTTTTCTAGTATATTAACTATCTCAGCAGTAAACTCTACATCTTGCACAACATATAATGCGTATGATTTCATACTGATATATTTAACGTATATGTATGAGTTTTAAGTAAAGCAAGAGATCTGGCATCCCTGCTGCTTTGGCAACCCTGTAAAAAAAATGAACAACGCATGCACAAGTAGAGATGTGTACATACAAGACATAAGACGAAATGTAAAACAATATACATGTTGAGAGAATAAATTATATTAACCACATGAATTACAACATTATTATAAAAAGAAAAGTAAACAAATCAAAACATAATGGATGCGTCATATTGTTTCGGAGACGAGCATTGTCGATAATGTTCACAATATTTTAATGTTATAAATAAAAGTGTATATCTACATTACTTCTTATGTTACTTCTGTATTTATTAATGTATTAGTTACTAAAACCATGTATTACTTGTAAAAAAGGATTATCCAATAAAGTATTACACTAATTAATAATATAATTTCATCGTAAATGTCCAAACGACTAAATGCACCAGCAATTCGTTCGATTCTGCATGATCATTTGCACGTGAAGAAACTTTCTTCTCACTGGGTGCCGCATCGACTGACTGATGAGCAGATGACACGACGTTTGACTTGGTGCCGGAAGATGCTAAAGAAGTTTAATAAGGGACAATCTCGGTATGTCAACAACATCGTGACAGGTGACGAGACTTAGCTGTACTATTACAATGTGCCGACAAAGCTCAAAACAAAGTTTGGGTCTTTGATGATGAGGACACACCCGTAGTTGTCCGAAAATCTAGATCTGTAAAGAGGAAAATGCTGTATTTTTCAAATCGAGTGGAATTATGGAACGCATCGTTTTGTACACATAGAAGACAGTCACAGCTAAGTGGTATACTGAACAGTGCCTGCCTAAAGTCATTGGATCTATGAAGAACCTGCGGCCACAGTCAAGAATGGACACCTGGTTTCACCATCACGATAATGCTCCAGCTCACCGCGCCAAAGCTTGCACCGAATATTTGACCACGACAGGATTGAAACTTCTTGAGCACCCTCCCTACGGTGAAGATCTTGCTCCCTGCGACTTTGCACTGTTCCCGCATGTGAAAATGAAGCTAAAAGGGAGGCGGTTTTCCAGTGATGAGGACCTTCTGCGGGCTTGGAAGAGCGAGTGTGCTTTACTCCCTAGTGAAACTTGGCAGAACTGGTTTAAAGATTAGTTTCGGAGGATGAAGAGGTATATTGAGCGTAGAGGAAATTACTTTCAAAAAATTAAATAAGCAAAGCTGTATTGCTAAACTTTCCTAGTACCCTTTGTACATATTCCAAGACGTGGAATGATGAAAGCGCAAAAGGTTTTTTTCAAGAATATTTCTAAAGGACCTAAGTTGATAATTGAAGAGCAGACTTGCAAAACGCATTTTGTCCAAAATTTTCAGTTTTGAGTTAGAGGTGGCGCTGTATTCTTCACAAGCATATCTAGGTTTTTGTAATATCTTAGACGTTCAAAGTGCGTTTTGTCCCAGTTTAAATAAAGCGACAAAATCACTTGGACAAACAAAGTGAATTTTGTCCAAAGGAAATGGACATTCAAATAGCATTTTGTCCGTAAACATTGGACCGAATGCAGTTTGGTAGTTTATTTGAGGCAATCTAAGCGTGCTAATGTATTTTGCAGTGTTTTAAGTTAAATTGTGATATAAAAATGGAAAGTTTGGACAATGAGCATATTGTTGGTGATATAGATAGTGATCGAGGTACGCGGAAACGAAAGCAAAGTGTTACATTAAAGGAGCGAAAAAAGCAAATAAGGTAGGTTTATTATTTTTAGGTTAGAATCTATGTAAGTACCTTGGTTTCTTTCTTTGTAGATATTCAAATTTAGATAAAAATTTGGATAATTTCAACGTAGTTTGTAATCATAAAGATACTTATATGGAATGTCAAAAAGTATCCAGATCAGATATACTCCGAATACGTGAGCAGTTCTTCAAAGAAACGAATAAAATTTCTCAAGATAACATACTTGCACATTTAATGCAGGTTGAAAATCCAAAGCGTACCCGGTGCCGTAAGGAAAACGGCAAAGCTCATGATTATTCTGTTAAATATTTTGTAAGTTTTTCTTGTATGTAATTTGGAAAAATCAGTTACAATGTTTGCTCTTTTTACAGGTATTTATTGATGGCAGTAAACAACAGGTATGCCAAAAGTTCTTTCGGGGTATATACAGTGTGTCACAAAGAAGAATTAATACAATCTGTAGGAAGGTTAAACAAGGATCAGGAATTATCGAAAAAAGAGGAGGAGATAACGTTCAGCAAAATATACCGAAAAACTAAGTGCCTTATAAGCCAATTAAAAGGAAAAGAAAGCCATTACGGACGAAATAAATCAAGACGAATTTATTTGTCTTCTGAGTATACCATTACGAAACTTTGGGAATGTTATAACCAACAAGCAGATGAAAAACTGCAAGTAAATTATAAATACTTTAGCAGAATTTTCAATAACAATTTTAACATTGGCTTTGGAAGCCCCGCCACAGATGTTTGTGGGTTTTGTGTTAAAACAGAAACCCAAATTAGTATTTCTGAAAAAGTGGACCAGAAACAACAACTTACAACCCAGTTAAAAGTACACAAATTTCGAGCAGCGCAATTCCATAAACTGATGAAGGAACATCCACCTAATTCGATTTCGTTTTGCTTTGACCTTCAGCAGGTCCAAGTACTTCCAAAAGTACCCATACAAGAAGCTTTTTATGCACAACAACTTGCACTTTACTTTTTTTGCATAACTGGTATTAACTGCAAAGATCCTATTTTCTACATCAAGCTGGAAGAGGAGCCACAGAAACATCCTCGGCTCTACTAGACTTTTTAAAGAAGACCACTTTTTCTCGAGATATAACTTGTGTTCGACTCTTTGCTGACGGTTGTGGGGGGCAAAATAAAAACAGCTTTATTGTGCACTTACTAATGTTCTGGGTAAACCATTTTGCCCCTTCTACAATCAAAAGCGTTGAACTCACGTTCCCAGTACGTGGACATTCGTATCTTCCAGCAGATAGAATTTTTGGCCAAGTAGAAAAAATTTTAAGACGCTATAGTGTAATTAAAACACCAGAGAAGTATTATGAGTTGTATTCTAAGATAGGTGAAGTTCGAAAACTAGGAACTGATTGGCCATTAATTAATATTAAAAGTGCTTCAAAATGTCTTAAAAAAACAACCAGCAATTAGCTCATGCAAAAGAATTCGCATACAAACAGGAAAGTCTACAAAGTCAATTGTAGTAAAATCAGAATTATTATACAGAAACAATGATTACTCAAAGAAATTCGAAACACTTTTAAAAGGGCGTAGACGCCTTGATCTGATTGAAGTTCCAGAACTACCTCTTGGAAATACGATTAAAAAGAAAAAATTAGACAGCCTAAGGAAACTACTTCTAGCGCTCTCTGGAGAAAAATGGTGTGATGATCCCGATTTAAGATGGATGATCCCAGTTTTTAGTAAAGAGAATCCTGATGAACAAGATAGTGAAGAAGTTCAAGACTGCCAATGTGTGGATGAAGAACATCCCAATTTTCTTTAAATTTATTTTATTGCTTTGATTTTTGTATTTTTAAAAGTTTCTTTAAATGTTTGCATAATCCTTTAAAACGTCATTTTTCATTCAATAATAGATTTTTAAATAAATGTTGTTTTGTATAAACGTTTTTTGTTTAAATTAACATTAAATGACAGTTTGTTTTATGGATTAAGTACTTTTTACAGTAAAATATTACATTACAGACGTTCTTAATGCATTTTGTCCACAAAAGACATGCAAACTGCATTATGTCCTGTCATTTTTTTTAATTTTAACAGTTATTTGTTATTTTCCCAGTACGAACTTTTATAGTTTGACTCTTCTCTATTAAATGCAAATAATTTACTTGAAGTAATTTTTTGTAGTTCTTACAGTTTTTGTGCTGCCGTTTTTCGGCTTTCCTGAAAAATTACAAAAATGGACAAAATGCGTTTTGCAAGTCTGCTCCTCGATTGTGCATGCAATGGATGGGTTTTATACCTAAGGGTCCACTAATCTTCAAATCCGGCGTGAAAACTGGCGACTATCATTCAGATATGAATTCTGAAAATTTTGGTATATGGTTATAGGAGAAGCTTATAGAAAACTTACACACAAATTCTATAGTCGTAATAGATGATGCCTATGTAAAGCCTATCATAATACGCAAAAAATATGCTCCTACAAATAATAGTAAACAAGACTAAATGAATGATTAAATGAATTTTATACCCTGGTATTTGCTATATCCTTAAATACATATTTATACATTAAAATAGTATTATACACAGTCTGTCGCAGTCTTTAATCAATGAATTTAGTTAGCTTGTGTGGTGCAAACCTTGCACAAATCTTTCTCAGTCCCAAATGCTGGGTCAAAATGCGATGAATTAAATCTTTGGAAATATTTAACTCCATCCATGCTTTTGTATGTGTATCGTCTAATTGACTTGACAATAGGGTTCTACTGTTTTAAAAATATTTCTTGTTTATTTTCTATTGTGCGACCAATTTTATTTGGCCGGCGGAAGAAATGTGAACTAATACGCGAAACTCTTTACCTCTCACCTGACCATCTGAATAAAGAGGAAAACCAATTATGTAGGCAATTTAGCAATATATTTCATTTACCTGGTGATAAACTATCCACCACAAAAACTTTAAAACATTTTATTCATATGAAAAATGATTCCTATAAACACAAAAATGTATAGGTATCTAAAAATACTTGAAGAAGAGGTAAATACACAAATAAATTAAATGTTAAATGACAAAACTTAAACGTTCTAAATCACCTTATTCAAGTCCTGTTCGGGTAGCCCAGAGAAATTAGACTCTTCAAATGAAATACAGAAAATGAAGTAATTCTTTGTATTTTTTGACGCTAGACTTTATAGCCCTCCGGTTTCATCAAATTGAAATGAACAAAAAAGCTTTTAACCCTTTGCCTGTCCCCATACTAATTTTATGCCGTACGTCCAAGATTTTAATTTTGTTTACAACGGTTTTTGTGCACTACATATTAGAGATGATAGATATTTCACTGCCGGTGATTTAGGCACCGTGATTTAGAAATCACTGGTAACTACGGTGATCGAATCCTTGAAGTAACGGCGACCCGTGATGTTGGTAGCGGAAATGTCTATGATATTATTCTGTGGTTGTAGCTAACTAAGTGATCGAATCTTTGAAATACCGGTGACCCGTGATATCGCGGAGGAACGGAATTGTCTGATCTGTGGTGGTTACTGGTGACGGCGACAGAGCGAACAGCGATGCAAGCCAGCCGTCAATAAGGCGCGATGTCGCTTGTAGGCTATGCTAATATTAATGGTGATACGGGAAATTCGACACCGTACGAGTATTTTGTGCTGAGCGCTAAGTGGGTAAATCACAAAAACTCGACGTAGACGAACGTTAAAAAAATAAATTGTGTAGTTGTGCTAAGTGGTAATATTCTTATTCGTGAAGTATCTATATAAGAGTTAAGTATTATTTAAATTTCTCTGAAATATGTCGGCGCTAAGAAAAAGAAAAACAAGTGAAATGTGGCAGTTTTTTGAGCCTTTAGACGCTATTCTTGCACAATGCAACATTTGCAAAACAAAGATATCTTACAAAACTACGATATCAAACTTAAAAAAGCACATGCGAACTAAGCATCCAACAGTGGCTTTACCAGAAACAGTAAGTTATTAAAACATATCAAATATATTAGATTTAAAACAAATATAAATCATTTCTGTTGGTGTCTCTCTGGTAAATCATTTCTGTTGTAAAATATTTTCTTTTATTAATGGGAATCAACATTTAAACATAAAACAAATCCACAAAAAAAATGTTCAATTTACTTATTATTGGGTTGGACATAAACATATTTTAAAATATAATCATTGAGGGTTGTTTTTTTATTTTAAGTGGTTTATATTTTTATATCTCCATAGATTGTTTTTTAGGACCAACCTAAGAGAAGGTGTATTTCAAACCCAATTGAAAATGTAGATGATCCGACACCAAGTTCATCATTAGTCAGTACGCGACCAGGGACTTCTTTACAAGAAACTCACCAACCCTCAACTTCAACTAGTTTTCGACAGAAAACAGTGCGTTCAATGTTTAATAGTCAAAAACTTTCTGCCAAGTCCAAAGAAGAAATCGATAAGAAAATATTGTCATTTTTTATTTTGGATTTTCAACCATTCAGCTTAGTTGAGGATGTTGGATTTAGGGAATTTGTTTTTGCATTAAATCCAGCGTATGAGCTACCAAGTAGACACACGTTATCTAATACTTCAATTCCCGCTTTGTATGAAGAATGTATGCTTAAAATTCAAGATTTGGTGTCACAAGGCTTGAAATTTTGTATCACAACAGACTGTTGGACATCTCGGAATACGATTAATTACTTAGCAGTAACAGGACACTTTTTAACTCCTGATTTTCAATTAATTTCAATTCTCCTTGAATGTTGTTCCAGTGATTTTTCCCACACTTCTGACAATTTGGCGACAGAATTAATGAGAGTGGCTGAGCAGTGGAAAATTGAAAATAAAATATTACTTGCTGTCTCAGACAATGCAGCCAATATTACAAGCGCTATTGCAAAAAAATTAAAATGGAAACATTGGGGATGTTTTGCTCACAAACTAAATCTCATAGTAAAGGATGGATTAAAAAATCACGAAATTTGTACAATAGTTAATAAAATCAAACAGATTGTGGCGCATTTTAAGAAAAGTTGTAAATCGACTGAAAAATTAATAACATACCAAAGAAATGCCGGTGATGTTCCTTTAAAATTATTACAAGATGTTGAAACCCGATGGAATTCGACATTTTATATGATACGATTTCTACAACTGCAAGATGCTATTAAAAGTACCATAGCATTAATTAACAAAGATTTACCTCTGCTATCTCCACAGGAGTGGAATATTATTAAACATTTGTGCTCCATATTAAAACCTTTTGAAACCGCTACTAAAACTATTAGTGGGGAATCATTCTGTACTGCATCCTTGGTTATTCCACTTACTAATGGTCTAATTAATGTTTACCGAAATTTACTAACAAACGAGTTTCCCGAGCCCATTATGGAAGTCCTTTCTGTGTTTGTTGATGGTTTGAATGAACGTCTTGGAAATGTTGAGAAAATTCAAACATTAACAACCGCAACAATTTTGGATCCACGATTTAAAAACCTTGCATTTTCTGCAGCTAGTGTGACAGAAATTGCACAAAAAGTTGTACAAGAATCAGTCTGTGGAATATACAACTCAGATTCAAACCAAACACTAGTTTCAGATTTAGAAAACACACAGGAAGATACTCCGAAAGAGCTATCAATTTGGGGTTCTTTTGAATCATCTGTCGCTAAACGCAAACCTGCTGGAACATCTATGTCTAGAGCAATAATAGAAATTCAAAGATACTTGGAGGATGAACTAATTCCACGAAGTGCAAGTCCCCTAAACTGGTGGCAACAAAACAAATTGAAGTATCCAAAGCTCTCCCTTCTAGCCCAAGAAATACTTTGTGCTTTAGCAACCTCAGTGCCTTGTGAGAGGTTATTCTCCAAAGCGGGACAAATAGTGAGTGAGCGACGATCTCGTTTAAGTGATCGAAACACAAAAATGTTACTATTTTTAAACTCCAATTACAAATATTGTAAATAATTACAGAAAGAAATCAAAAAACCAGAAATATGTTTTGTTAAGTTTTTAAAATAAGTCTTGTTTACTATTTGTTATTATTTCTCTACTTTAGTATTGCCAAGGATTTTTTTTGTTGTTAATCAGTAAAGTTTTTGTTTTTAAAAATCGACTTTTTCTATTTTTTGTTATAAATAACAAAGTACAAACACACTTCTGTAATATTTATTTACATCACGCCCGCGACTATTATAGTACGAAATACGATACAATAAAATATCGTAATCACGGTCACTACTTGGAAGAACGGTGATTGAAAAATCACGGTCGCTAATAACGCCGTTCCTGAAAAATTACGAGATCGCTCATCTCTAGAGGGCGCTGTGGGCAGAATAAGTAAGGCCTGGGTGGTCATCACCTTAGGCGCATATCTACCGCCCCCTGTTGCAGAACCATCTCCACAATCATCGACTCCGACACCACCTCCAATGAGAACTGCTCAAACGCCACATGATTATCGAATTAGAACATAGACTCCGGAAACGCCTTATCAACCACTTGAAGTAACTCCAATTCCTCCACCGGCGCCGGTTAAGGATGGTATGGATAAAGTGCGGGAGATGCTGAGGAGAAGGGCGGCTAGGTCAGCGAAACCAGCACCACCAGTTGCTGAGGAAAGGCATGTGGTTCTGGAGGAAGAGCCTGGGCAATCATCATTAGACGATTGGTAATGATGGGTGGATGGGGGTGGGTTTTGCCCAGGCCCTCATTAGGTGGTGAATGGATCGAGCGCCGGAGGACCTAAGGTGGCCACTACCTCGCTCAAAAAGAATAGTGGTACAAAAAAAAGAAAAAATAGTATTATTTTTTTATTTTTTAAGTTATTAATTATTTCTTTAAATTATTATCTACTATATAAAAATAAGTCGGGTTTTCCTTCCTGACGCTATAACTCCAGAACGCACGAACCGTTTTCCACGGTTTTGCATTCGTTGGAAAGGTCTCGGGCTCCGTGAGGTTTATAGCAACGAAAATTCAGGAAAAATTTCAACAGAAAAGCGAGAAAATCATTTTTCACATACAGCGCCATCTCTGATACATAGCATGTACTACAAACCAATATTTTAAGTAGATGGCGCCGGTGCGTGATACATTGTTTGACAGCTACTCATTGTTCTCTGCTCAGTTAATTTCATGTGACAAACCGGTATTGTGTTCACTGTGAAATTGTGAAAAAAAAGTAAAAAAAATAAGTTATTCGTTTCCTAACATTTCAATTGGAAACCATCAAATCAATCACGTGTATTGTGCAAATTTTTATTCAATTTCAACAGCAGGCATTTGTCTTTAAGGTGGTAAGTTGAACTGTGTAAATTATGTGGATCGTGCATTTGAGGTTAAATTCACCACTCTGTCCACAGTCCGAAATGCCTAGAGGACGACGTGCGAACATCGGCCGCCGCACAAGACATGCAAGCCAGCAACAAGTGTATTCACAGAACTTAAGCGAAGAAAGACAAAATATAATAAGAGAAAATGCCCGATTGAGACAACGCGTGAGCACACGAAGATCATTGGCATCATACAATCGCTTGGCATTCCAATATGATCCCACTGCGAACTACAGTGATGATGAAAATTTAGATATTGGACCAATGACGACTATATGCCGATATTGCAATGCGTTAAAGTTCAAAAGAGAAACAGCTGGATTGTGCTGCGCAAGTGGAAAAGTCAAACTGGATCCATTACTTACACCACCACAGCCACTGAAACCATTGGTCGATGGAAGTGATCCCGATTCCGGCCATTTTCTTCAACACATCCTTGAATACAATAACTGCTTTCGCATGACTTCCTTTGGAGCTAATATCATTCGAGAAGGCGGCTTCATGCCGACTTGCAAGGTAAAAGATACAACACACATAACCAATCACTCACACCAACACAATGAATTGCAACACATAACAACTACATATACACCACACACTACACCATCACACGATCAGAAGTTACACCGTATTCTTCAACAAATGATTGTTTGCGATTACAGATACAAGGACAAATATATCATTTGCATGGTTCAATGGTGCCAACACCAGATGACCCGCATCAATTTCTGCAAATATATTTCATTTCGTCGATGGTGGATCAGCTGAATGTGCGGTGCAATATACAGGGAACACAACAGTTAAAGAGACGAATTATTGAACAGTTGCAAGCATTTTTTCACGCTAATAATGCTGTGGTTAATATGTTCAAAACAGCATTGGAACGAATGCCATCGGATACGCACAAATTTGTCGTAAGAGCGGATTGTACCCCAACAGGTGAACATGTGCGAAGATTCAATGCACCCACCGTTAATGATGTTGCTGCAATTATTGTTGGCGATCCAACTAAATCGCGAGACATTGTCGTTCAGCGAAGAATCATGCATCGTGTAAACGAGACACATCGTTTGTACGATGCGTTACAATATCCAATCATTTATTGGCAAGGGCAAGACGGATACGACATCACGTTGAAGATGGTCGATCCAATTACAGGTACAATATTCACACACTAATTATTGCTATTATTGCTATTATTGGTTTCCATTAATAATTCATTTAATTTTGCATTTTCAGGCGTATCAACGAATAAAAATCTAAGCGCAATGAATTACTATGCGTATCGTATGATGATTCGTACACATGAGGAGAATGTCATTCTGAAGTGCCGTCGGCTATTCCAGCAATTCGCTGTCGACATGTATGTCAAAGTCGAGACCGAACGTTTAGCGTTCATCCGATTCAATCAGGCAAAGCTTACACTTGCGTGATGCTATTTATTCAGATGGTGATGCTCAGAATATTGGACGTCTGACGATTCTCCCATCTTCTTATGTCGGAAGCCCACGCCACATGCACGAATACGCTCAAGACGCTATGACGTACGTGCGAAATTATGGAACTCCGGATTTATTTATTACGTTCACATGCAATCCGAAGTGGACGGAAACCGAACGTGAGTTGGAACCGGGCCAAAAACCGCAAGATCGCCATGACATAATCGCCAGAGTATTTCAGCAAAAACTCAAGGTTATGATGGATGTGCTTACTAAGTATCGAGTTTTTGGTGACACACGTTGTTATATGTACTCGGTGGAATGGCAGAAGCGTGGACTACCGCATGCTCATATCCTAATCTGGTTGCTGAACAAATTACATTCAAATGAAGTGGATGACATCATATCAGCTGAAATTCCTGATCCAGTCACTGATCCCCATCTACATGACATTGTGACGACACAGATGGTGCATGGACAGTGCGGTGCATTAAATCCATTATCGCCTTGCATGGCTGATGGAAAGTGCACAAAACGATATCCGCGACCGTTAGTTGCTGAAACAGTCACAGGGAACGATGGATATCCAGTTTATCGTCGGCGTTCAAAAGAAGATAATGGTCGAACTATCAAAGTTAAGGTTCAAAATCAAGAGATTGAGATCGGAAATGAATTCATTTTACCATATTGCCCGCTGCTATCACGAATTTTCGAAACACATGCAAACGTTGAGAGTTGTCATTCGGTCAAATCAATCAAATATTTGTGCAAGTACGTCACAAAAGGCAGCGACATGGCTGTGTTTGGTATTGCGTCGGAAAATGCGAATGACGAAATCAGCAATTTCCAAATGGGCAGATACGTCAGTACTAATGAAGCACTGTGGCGATTATTGTCATTTCAAATTCATGAAAGATATCCCACAGTTTTACATTTACCAGTGCATTTGGAAAATGGCCAAAGAGTTTACTTCACTGGGGCTAATGCGGCACGAGCTGAGAGACCACCATCGACAACATTGACTAGCTTCTTTGCAATGTGTGAAGCAGATCCATTCGCAGCGACGCTGATGTACATTGAAATGCCCAAGTATTACACTTGGAATCAATCAACAAAGAAATTCCAAGTGTTTTCCACTGATGCACTAGGTCGCATGTATACTGTTCATCCTAGAAATGATGAATGTTTTTATTTGCGACTGCTGTTGGTAAATGTACGTGGACCAAAATCATTTGCGCATTTGAAAACTGTGAATGGCCACCAATGCCAAACATATCGAGAAGCATGTCAACTATTGGGTTTGCTGGAGAACGCGGATTCAGTTGTTTCATCAAATGCGTACCAAATACGAACGCTGTTCGCAATTATCATCACCACATGTTTTCCTTCGCAACCAATTCAGTTATGGAACAAATACAAAGACGATATATGTGAAGATATCTTGCATCGCTTGCGCATTCAAACGAATAATCCTGACATCCAAATAACCGATGAAATCTACAATGAAGGATTGATTCTGATTGAGGATCAATGCTAGACTATTGCAAATAAGCTACTGATTGAAGTAGGAATGATTGCGCCAAATCGATCGATGCACGATGCATTCAACCAAGAATTAAATCGAGAGCTGCAATACAATGTTGATACATTGCAGGAATTCGTTCGAAATAATGTGCCGTTGCTGAATGAACAGCAAAAACAAGTATACGAAACATTAATGCAAGCGGTGGACAATAATATTGGTGGTCTATTCTTCCTGGACGCACCTGGAGGAACAGGGAAAACATTTGTCATTTCATTGATTTTGGCCACTATTCGATCAAGATGTGACATAGCTTTGGCGTTAGCATCGTCTGGAATTGCGGCGACTCTTCTAGATGGCGGTCGTACTGCACATTCTGCGCTTAAGTTGCCACTCAATTTAAACACAATTGATACTCCAACATGCAATATTTCCCGATCCAGTGCAATGGGAAAATTGTTGATGCAATGCAAGCTCATTGTTTGGGATGAGTGCACAATGGCCCATAAGAAATCACTTGAAGCACTTAACTTCACACTGAAGGATCTTCGGCGAAATAACATCTTTGGCGGCTTGATGATATTGTTGGCAGGCGATTTCAGGCAGACGTTGCCAGTAATTCCCCGTGGAACGCCTGCAGATGAATTGAATGCTTGCCTGAAGGCATCACCTTTATGGAATAACGTAAAAACATTATCGCTAACCACTAATATGAGAGTTCAACTTCAAAATGATCAAAGTGCTGCACAATTTTCCAAACAATTGTTAGCTGTTGGAAATGGAAAAGTTCCAGTTGATGCGACATCTGGATTAATTACTCTTACCAACAACTTTTGCCGATTTGTAGACTCTCAATTAGCTCTTATTGAAAATGTTTTCCCAAACATTAGTGAGAATTATCAGAATTATGCTTGGTTAAGTCAACGAGCAATTGTTGCCGCAAAGAATAATGATGTACACGCACTGAATTTCACCATTCAATCAAAAATTGCTGGCGATTTGGTGACATACAAATCCGTTGATTCCATAACAAATCCCGATGATGTAGTAAATTATCCAACGGAGTTTTTGAACTCTCTGGAGTTACCAGGATTTCCACCACATAACTTGCAATTCAAAGTTGGTACAGTTATTATGATATTGCGTAATTTGAATCCACCGCGGCTTTGCAACGGTACTCGACTTTCGGTAAAAAGACTTATGCCGAATTTGATTGAGGCAACCATTATTAACGGAAAGTACGCAGGTGAAAATGTATGTATTCCTCGAATACCAATGATTCCGACTGATCTTCCGTTTGACTTCAAACAATTGCAATTTCCAGTTCGCCTTGCGTTCGCAATGACAATTAACAAGTCGCAAGGCCAATCGCTTAGTGTTTGTGGGATAAATTTAGAAAATCATTGTTTTTCACATGGGCAGTTATACGTTGCGTGTTCACGAGTTGGGAAACCATCCGCTTTGTTTGTGTTAACGTCAGACTAAAAAAACAAAAAATGTGGTTTATCAAAGAGCACTTCAATGAAACGGATAATTTGCGGACACGTATAACGCTTCGATTCAGTATTTACTTTGGATTCACTTTCATTTACTTAGAGAAGTTCAACTTAATAACACTTCATTTTTGTAATCGAAATGAATTCATTACTGTTATGAAATGAAATAAAACTTTTCCTTTTCAAATATAAAACGAAAAAAAATTTTTCTTCATCTTTTAATCACCAAACGAAATGTTACATAAAACGAAGCCATCTGGTGGCAAAACGGAGTCCGCCGGGTTTGCTAGTATATATATATATATATATATATATATATATATATATAGAGAGAGAGAGAGAGAGAGAGAGAGAGAGAGAGAGTAAAGTCGGCATATATGGAATAGTCGGGTAATATGAAATAGTCGAATATTATTAAAACAGGTAGCTGCATCTCTTAAACGGTAGTATGGTTAACATGCCCTGTAGTAAAGTTGATTGCAACCATAGATATAATTCGCCTTTACATTTCTATATCACTGCAAAATACAAGGTTATGTTTTTCACATGTTTGAAGTTTCGGTACGCTGTCAGTGAAAATCGATTTGTGATCAAGTTTATTGAAGCGAAATTTGTTTTAAAAGAGGGTGAGTTTGGATACGTATAAGATAGTTAATTTGTTGATAATTTAGTCCAAAATTTTTCTTGGAAACAAAATTAGCATTTAGTTTGTTTACATTTACGGGGGCGGCTAATATGGACTATTCCATATTTCACGCATATTTGCGCTATTCCATATTACCCGATATTTATAAACTGAACTCCGATAATTTTTTACAGAAGTTATAGCTATCTCTTTGTCAAAAAAAAGAAAACAATGCAGTCCGGACGATATGAAAAGAGCTATAGAATCAGTAAGAACCAAAGATTTGGGATATTTAGCCGCAGCAAAATTATTTTCAGTTCCGCGTACAACACTTTTTCGACTTTGTAATACTGAAGGAACTCCAGAAACTGTCTCTAAGACGAAGTTGGGTAAAAAACCAGTTTTATCGCAGGAGTTAGAACAGGAACTAGTTCAGTATTTATTAATAATGGATCAAAAGTTTTTTGGTCTGACACGCAAAGACGTCCGATCTATGGCATATCAACTTGCTAAGCGCAATAACATACCACATCCTTTCTCACTTTTGTGTGAATCTGCTGGAAAAGACTGGTTTTATTCCTTCATGAAGAGGCATAAAGCTACATTAACTTTACGAAAGCCGACTGGAACCTCCCTAGCAAGAGCTGTTGGTTTTAACAAAGAAAACGTAACGGAGTTTTTTGATTTACTAGAGCAGACTATGGAAGAGCGAAATTATGGTCCTGATCGCATATATAATGTAGACGAGTCGGGATTGTCTATTGTACAATCACGATGTCCAGAAGTCATTTCGCTGAGAGGCAAACGACAAGTAGGAGCAATTACATCTGCCGAAAGAGGCTCTCTTATAACCGTAGTTATGTGCATGAACGCTGCCGGTAACTTTGTGCCACCTATGATCATTTTTCCTCGCAAAAAGGCGAGCGATCAGCTAAAAAAGGGTGCACCTGCAGGATCGCTGTTTGCTTTTCACCCATCTGGGTGGATTCAAACTGATTTATTTACGAAATGGTTTGACCATTTCATAGAAACAACTAAACCTTCATCATCAAGTCCAATATTGCTTATTTTGGATGGTCATCATACCCATACGAGGAACCTAGATGTAATAATCAAAGCCAAGAAGAACTTTGTAACCATTTTATGCCTACCACCACACACGACGCATAAAATGCAACCCCTTGATAAGACCGTCATGGGTGCCTTGAAAACCTTTTATAACGAAGAAGTGAGAATTTTCATGCGAACCGAAAATCGTGCTGTAACGCATTTTGATGTCTGCCAGTTATTACGTAGAGCCTACCTTAAAGTTCAATCTGGGGAAAGAGCTGTCAAGGGGTTTAGTGCAACTGGGATTTATCCCGTAAGAAGAAACATTTTCACGGACGAAGACTTTGCAAGCGAAATGCAAAAACACAATGCTAATGTGTCAGAGATTACTCAACTTACAGATGTGGAAAATATTAATTCTACTAATGTCCATCCTAGTGACATAGTTCCAGTCCCAACATTAGTAAAGAAGACGGGAACTCGTGGAAGAAAATGTGGGCGCTCTAAAATAATTACGACGACATCGAACAAGGCAGAATTAGAAGCCTCCATAAATCTATCACGAGAAAAAGTTACTCGAAGAATAGATGATGAAGCTGGACCTAGTGGATTACAAACCAAGAAACGTAAATTCACTAAAAAATGTGTCTCCTCCTCTAGTTCTTCTGAATCCCAGTCTGAAACTTCAGTTAATGATTTATCTGATGAAGATCCTTCGCTAAGCTGTATTACTACCAAAAAGCCAGACAAGATCGATACAACGTGTATTTTCTGTCAAGAAAAATACTCCATGAGCAAAAGGAAATGTGGATTCAGTGCGTCATCTGCGAAGAATGGGCCCACGAAGCATGTAGCAGTTTAGAATCAGATGTTTTTGTTTGTGATTTTTGTAAGTAGATATCTACAAAGTATCTACCTTTGTCTGCTTGATGTCAACCTACAATAGAATTATTGTAATAAAGTGTTTTGCACATATTAGCTCTATTCCATATTACCCTATAATTCCATATTAGCCGCCATCTTTAATCTCCGAAAAAAACACACTTTTTTTACACTTTTTTTCCATATTTCCGAATATGATTTTAATTCGAATTTGGTAAGTCCCAATAACAGAAAATACTTAAAATAATTTACTCTTAAGATATTATAGCCTTAAACACTTTAATTCTCAATTTATGGCTCTATAAATAATCGCTATTCCATATATGCCGACTTTACTCTATATATATATAAATCGTGTCTAAAGAGCTGTTGGTGACTATGGGTGTACCGCAGGGCAATATCCTTGGCCCTCTATTTTTTATTATATTTATAAACGATCTCATATCTAATACTGATAATTGTTTTGTTATTAATTATACAGATGATATCACTTTACTATAATATTTAAAGCTGAAACTTATCCTAAATTGATAATAAAAGGAAATTTTATAATGGAGAAACTAGAAAAGTGGTTAAATGATAATAATCTCATATTAAATGCGCACTTTTCAAAATACTCCATACTCATACTCCACAAGACCTAACATTACAAAACAAAACTTATAATTTTGTAAATAGTGTCCCATTCCTAGGTATAAAGATCAATGACTCGCTAACTTTTACTTAACACGTCTTCAAATTAACCAAGAAACTAAGTAACACTAATAACGCTTTAAGAACACTGGTCAAGAATACAAATAAGGATATAGCTAAGCTATTTTGTTATTTAAATTTTTATAGTCAACTTAGATATGGGATCATTTTTTGGGGTAGTTCAAAAACAAGCAGTACGAATAATATGAGACACAGAGATAGCTGCAGGGGTGCTTTCAAACGAGAAAATATGCTAACAACTGTAGCAGTGTATATACAGTTGAACTCGGATATAACGTACCCGGGTTATAGCGAACACTTGCATATTACGACCAAATTGAAAGCGAATAGCGAAAAAGGTCATTTTTGCATGTAATTATGGATGACTATAACGAATTCGTTTATAGCGAACCCTCGCATATACCGCCGGTATTAATAAATGAAAATTTCTTTATCGTTCGCTTGTAATGAACTAGGTCACAATAACTTTACAGCGTATATAGGTGTCATCGCATCGTGTATGCATCTTGCCCCGCGTCTCATCGTAGTGGGAATCACCAGTAAAGCGGTGATTCCCACTACGATGAGACGCGGGGATCTACCTATGTTCAAACGTCTGTTGGTGTTTAGTGTTGTAAAATTTAGTTTATCGCTGAATATTCGCATATACAGTACATAAATAAAAATGGTTAAGGTTAAACGTAAATCCTTTACAGTTGCAGAAAAGTTAAAAATTATTGCAGAACTAGAAAACGGTCGTGCTAATAGTGACATTTGCCGCGAATATAATTTATCCAAATCTACAGTTTCTACAATTGCCAAAAATAAGTGCAAATTAAGGGGGACTGCCAACTTGAATGTGTCCAAAATAAAAAAAAGTTAGGAAACCTATAAGGAAAGACGTAGATAGTGGGTTGCTCAAATGGTTTACCTTAAGAAGAGCCGAAAACATGCCTATAACCGGTGATATTTTGCAGTCTAAAGCAGAAGAACTAGCGAAATTATCTGGTAATAACGAATTTGTATGTAGCAGGGGATGGATAGACAGATTTAAAAAGAGATACAGTATCAACGCGGGAAAAATACACGGGGAAGCTGCAAGTGTGTCAAAGGATGATGCAACTTCTTGGTTAAAATATGTGTGGCCAGATGTGAGAAGAGGATATAACGATGAAGACATAGTTAATGGCGACGAAACGGGTTTATTTTATAAAATGACTCCTGATAAAACATTAAAATTCCGAGGAGAAAGATGCATCGGTGGCAAACAAAGTAAAGAACGCATAACAGTTTTTGTTTGCGCAAATATGACAGGAACAGAAAAGCGAAAATTGTTGGTTATAGGAAAGGCAAAAAATCCTAGATGTTTTAACAATACCTACAATTTGCGTGTAACCTACCCAGGTAATAGAAAGGCCTGGATGACGTCGGAAATTTTCGAATGTGAGCTAAGAAAGTGGGATAGAGAGTTAGAGAAGAATAGACGGAAAATTTTGTTGCTAGTGGACAACTGTCCGGCTCCCACACGTCTACATTTCAATTTTATTAAACTTATTTTCCTACCTCCTAATGCCACAGCAACTTTGCAACCTATGGACCAAGGCGTAATTCGCTGCCTCAAATCACATTACCGAAGACTTTTTTTAACTCGTTTAATTTACTGTCTCGAGCGTGAAATGGAATTTAAAGTTTCTTTGCTGGACGGCGTAATATTGATAAGCAAAGCTTGGCAAAAAGTGTCGTCAATGACTATCGAAAATTGTTTTAAACATGCTGGGTTATATAGTAGCACTGATTTTGATAAGGATGATGATCTTACTCTTGCACAATTGATTTTAAAACATAAAAATGATAATCATAACGATGATAACTTACTACTGCCAGTATGGGTAAAACAAAACAATGTAAATATATTTAACAACGAGGAAGAATTAATGGGTTACTCGGATTTTGATAACGATTTAATAACTAGTGACTTTCCAACTGATGCGGAAATTGTGTCAGAAGTTTCTCAGCAAGAACAAGAGGAACACGACAATGAGGCTGAAGGAGCAGAAGAACTCGTGCCGGAACCACCAACAATAATGGATGTATTTAATGCCATAACTTTGGTATCCACTTATACTGAAACATGTGACGTTGGGAATGAGGTAAGAAACGCGATTGATTTATTACAAAATAGAATCGAAAAAGTTATGTTGGAAAAAATTTCTGTGCAATCTAAAATAACAAATTACTATTTACCTCAATAATATGTGTGTTCTATAGTAGATACTTGTTTTTCATTCTATAAGTGTCTATATCTATTTACTTGTTAGAAAAATAAATATGTATTTGTTTTAACATTTCTAGTGTATTTTATTATACGTATGAAACGATTAAAAAAGGAATTTTTTGTTATAACAAAATATAAAAAGTAATGATTTACTTTAGCATTTCTGTTGTATGTTTTATTGCGTGTATTAAAACAATTTTAAAATAGCGTTTGCGATTATAGCGAACACCTACTTATAACGAACGTTTATTCAATGCCCTGCGAGTTCGTTATATCAGAGTTCGACTGTATATGATTGTATTAAAATTGTCTGGGCTCATCCAAAAATTTTTGAATCCGGAACTGTAACATTAACTTACAATACCAGGCACGGCCTAAAATATTTATATCCTCGCCATAGACTGTCGTTATATCAACGTGCAGCATACTACTTTTGCATGAAATTATTTAACGAATTGCCCAGGGAAATAAAATCTTTGCAAAATTACAATGCAATGAAAGGTAAATTGTATAAATTACTTTGCAGCATAGAGCCATACACATTAGAGGAATATTACAACTATTTAATGGTACAGTAGATCTAGAAATGCTTTGTTACCTTTTTTTGACTTGTTTTCGTGTACAGACTAGAATTTGAAAAATTGTATTGTTAGTCCACTGAAAATTAAATAAATGACTATATATATATATATATATATACTAGACCGCTCCAGTCGGCGATCAGAAAATTGTTGATCGGGCGTAAATAATTTCTGTCTTTTTTTTATTAGATATTAGAATTAGTCTAGTCTATCTTTCTGAGTGTAAAATTAACTCTTAAGTTAATTTTAATAAACAATATTATTAAATTATATAATCCTTTAATTAACGATCATACCATAAAAGTGATTAAATGGTAATTATAGAAGAATTATATTACAATAAATGGAAGTGTTGCGATAAATACTAAAGCCAAGGATTAAATATAAATTATTCACTAAGAAGTTCGAAATTGAACAAAACAAGGTTACAGAGTTTACTTAATATTAAATTGCCATGGCGTCTGAAAACAAATTAAAGGCATTCCATCGACTGTCGTAGGAATAGGACAATATATTAGACACTTTCGTCGTTGAATAGTATCCAGATTCAGAATATTATGAAATCAGTCCTTGAGAAAATATTGGAATTTATCAATTATATTAGGTGTACCGGAAAGTTCTGCCCGTTCCGGTTACAAGTTTCAACAAGTATGCGCATTTTCATTTGATGCATATTGGACTTACCCTTTTTATCACTGAATGTATACATACTGACCTAGCAAATGAGCTAAAACGAACATGATTTATGTTAGTATTAAGTGAGACGCGATCGTGTACTTAGGGTTACTGATAAAGTTCAATTACGCCACTGTATTTTGTACGAATTCCAACAAGGAAGAAATGTTAGACAAGCGTGTAGAAATTTATTGAAAGTGTTTCGTGAAGATACAGTTTCTGAGAAAAGATACAGAAGATGGTTCGAAAAATTTCAAACATGTGATTTCGACCTTTCTGGTAAGCCACGCTCTGGGCAACCATCTTTGATCGATGACAAAAATCCTTTTTTGACAACGTCGAAGATTGCGAAAAGGCTTGATTCAACTCAACAAACCATTTCGGACCATATTCGGAAACTAAGATTGGTGTGGAAATATTCAAGATGGGTGCCATATGAATTAAGTGAGAAGAAATCGGATGATCGAGTCATAATATTCACATTTCTGCTTGCATGGAACAAAAATAAACTCTTCTTGGACTGGATGATAACTGGGGATGAAAAGTGGATTACCTATGAAAACATCGTAAGGAAAAGGGCATGAGTGAATCCAGAAAACCTGCTCCCTTCACCTCAAAACGGAAACTGAGTCTGAGTAAGAGAATGTTGTGTATATGGTGGACCAATACATTTTGAGCTATTGAATCCGAATGAAAAGCTTGGATAATTTAAAAACAGCAATTCAAGAAAAGAATAATACCAGGCCACACACTGTTTTGGGGACTCGTCAGAAATTCGCAGACCTAGTTTGGCAAATTTTGTCGCATCCACCATATTCCCTGAACCAAGCATCCTCCGATTATCACTTGTTTCTATCCTACGACATTTTTTGCAAGGCAAAAAATTCAAAAACGAAGAAGATATCAGACAAGCGCTGGTTCAATTTTTCGCCTCTAGGGATAAAGCATTTTCTAAAAATGGGATATACAAATTGCCATAACGCTGTCAAGAATTCATAAATAATGATGGAAATTATATTATTCACAAAAGCTTATTCAAGGTATGAAAAATTTATTATTTTGTTTTATTCTAAAAATGGACAGAACTTTCCGGTAGATCTGATATAATACAAAATATTAATGTTAATTAAGGCAATGGATGAATTTAATAAAAATAAGTAACTACTGATAGACATTTACTTGCAAGAGTAGTTTTACCTTTGAAAATAGAAAAAAACACTTGTCATTAAGCGATTAAAACGCTTTACGCAGAACGAGATTTTACTTGCAATTCTTAACTCATTTTTCTTTATTCACATTTGAACGTCGTATATGCATGTACTTATCCAGTACTTCATGTGTTTAGAAAGCTATTCAATCAGTTTTTCTGTTTGAAGGCGTTTTCAGTAATTCCTTTACGTCTTCCAGTAACGAATAAACTAAAAACCTAAAAATATTTCGGATAATAGATAAAAGTATAAACTTGCATTACATATGTCAATGATACCAAAAATGATTTCGATAAATAAAAATGCTTGAAAAACAATGGAGGATGAATTTTTAAAGCTCACAGGAAAACCTATAACTACCGATCACTTGAAAAAGTTACTAACTAATATGAAAGGTACAGTTAAGAAAAAAAAAACTGATTTATCTGCAACAGGAAATAAACTTATTAAACTACTGCAATAGGAAAAAAGAACTTCTAGAAAAAATCCTGTGTTTACTAAAATACTAGGAGCTATCGCACTTGGTGGAGACACCACACTTGTATTTTATCGTTAAAGCTAATATAAGTGAAAGTTTACTTGGGATGGACAGTGAAGCAAGTCAAAAGAGAACATAAAGAGACAATTCTACCTCAAGCTCTAATGTTACCAAAAAAAAAAAGAGTTTGTTAGTTGCTGAAACAGATAAAACAAAAAATCTATCAACTTCCGATCTGCAACGTTTAGTACTACTGGAACAGCTTTAACTAAGGCTTCAAATTGAAAAGGAACAAGTGCAACAACTAAAATGTTTACACCAGCAACAAATTAGAGAAGTGAATGATATGTCTGCTAATGAGAAATTTAATATTCAAGATTATATCATGTTAACATAGATTACTGTTTAGAGAAGATTTTAAATTTTTGAACAAATTTTAAAGTGCCTGCCCGCAACCAAATCTCCCCCTCAAAATTATTCCAGAATGAATATGAGGCTTGGGATCCCGTTTACAGTCAAAACAACAACAAATATTTAACATATAGAACACATCATCTGGATATATGAAGTTGTTGGTTCCGCTACAGAAACAAACAAGCAGAATACCAAGAACTCTCTCGTTTGTACATGTTGATTAAAGAGCTTCAAGGATGTAAACTTGAAACATGTTGGAAACTAACACAGTTTATTGATAGGTACAAAACTGCTTACCGAGACACTACTGGACTAGCAGTCACCCCTACTGTAGATGATCGAAGACCATCATTAGGCCTCAATCGTAACACATCTATAACGTTAATACAAATAAAAGAAAAGCACCTAACAAAACGTCAGGAAGTCCGATTTCTACAAATGACAAAATGATTTCATTTCATTGTATTTAAATCATGTCATATCCCTACTTCCTGAAAATCTATTTGAAAGCATTGAAATTGGTATTGCTGCCTGTTCATTTAAAAATATGTATTTTAAATTCCTCTAGTCTACATGAAATCGATGTTATACGACACAACATGACAAGCAAGAAGTTGGTACTTACACAGGTCGAACAAGTAGTTTAGGCTTTTTTGAGTTAACCTTAGTTAGCAAAGCAGAAACTCAATCTTTGTTAGTTCAGGTCGATAAGAGGGTTAAACCTCTACTTACAAGAGGAAACTTTCCAAGTGACTTCAACATGCCTGACATTTCCCATGATCTTCAAATAGTAGGGTACTTTCTTGGTGAAAAAGTTGAGTTACAGAAGGCCATATTAGGTCCGTTACTAAAATTCACTAACCCAGCATTTTCCGGTTTTATAAGTCAAATTAAGATAAATTTAGCATACACAGGTATGACATCACAAAGTTATCATATCGTTTTGCTGAAAATTGCGAAACAGTCGTACATACATTACCCCTGATTATAGAACAATCGCTTAAGGTAATCTTCATCTTTGATCGTGCCTAAATATATGACGATTTTGAATAGTTATTTCTGAAAGCACCAAACCCTGAGTGGAAGATATCTAATTTAGGTTGGCATTTTGTGCTATTTATAAAATGAAAATAGAGGAAATTGCTTTATCTTGAGACAATTTCACTGTAAAAGCATTCGATTTATCAGTTTCAAGAACTCATCTAGAAAACTTAATATTAACACCACTAACACAAGCAAAAACGAACGCAAAGATCTCCGATGCGGTCAAAGATTTCTTGCAGGCGAGAAGGAATGATATTTTTGTTTATTCAAATTGAATATAAGTAAAAAATATAGTTATTAGTTTATATCGAATACAGTTTTCGAAGTTTTGCCAAAATAGCTTTAGATATTGTTATTTTTCGTATCTTTTCTTATAGCTCGGAGAAACAATTTAAATAAACTTGAAACGTTACCATTATGATAACATGTAAGTTATAATTATACTAATAGTCTGAGAATTATTAGAAAAATTAAAGATTCATATTTCATTTCGTATTCACTTTATTATTTTGTCGTTTTTTTAAGAGTAAATGAAGACTCAAGTAATAGAAACATTACAACCAGTGAAACACCAACTTCTGTCATTAGTTTTGACAATAAACAAGTTCCAGGAGTTTGTCATTATTTGCCCTTACTGATTCACCAGTTAAAGTCTAGAAAAAGAAAAACTGGTGGTCCATCCAACTTGGGGAATTTTGTTGTTCTAACCTGTGCAGATAAAAAGCAAGAAATAGACAAACAATTCGTTGTTGTCGGTTGTATTTGCAACTAAGAGTAGCTTTAGGTATTTAGATAATTTGCGAGTAAAAAAATCGATCGAACTATTGAAACCTGGTTGCTAACGATTTAGGGCGAAAATTTACAAAAAGGAGAAACTGTTAAAAGCAAATAATTTTATATTCCATTACACAAAATGCACTATTTCCCTTTCCTTGCGTGCTCTTTGAACATAAATCGCAAACTTTTCAGGTCACAAAAAAGACTTCATGATTGCCAAGGCATCTTCATCTAGTTATTCCCCCGCAGGAAAATTCTCCAGAGCACCGAAATTCTTATGTGAAATGGAAAGTGATGGAAAAATCTAAAATTAAGAAATAAAATTAATGATTATGTAGTTAATTCAATTATTTATAACAAAGAAAAAATGATATGGCGTGAAATACTGACAATAACATTGGATGCTATTCTATTCTATGCTAATAATATTGCCCTTAAAAGTTTAAATAAAATTATTAGAGATCCCAAATGCGCATTAAAAATACATAGAAAACATAAAAAACGTTGTTACTTATTTCTCATTTACTATTTAAAATGAAATAATAAAATTAGTTGAGGACAAAACTAGAAATGAAATCTTGTGTAGAATTAAGAAAGCAAAGTACTTACCATTTGATTCGATTGCACCTCTTATGTTTCAAAGAAAGAGCAAATGAGTTAGATATGTCCATATTAACAATTATGGAAAGGTAATTAACTTTATACCGTCAAATGAAGAAACGGGACTGGAATGTTAGATAAACTAGAAGCTGATAAATTGAATATTCGGAATTACGGTGGGCAGGTATTTGACAATGGTGCCAATCTGAGAGAGTACATATATGTACTTTGGAAAGTAGCAATATTTATACCCTGCGCAGCTCATAATCTAAACTTAGCTGGTGTCCATGCTGCATCTACAACTCCATAAATGATTACTTTTTCTTGGTACTGTGAAAATATTTTATTTTTTCTTGTCCTCAACAACATGGGACATTTTAATGAAGTGCCTCAAATTAGCACTTACAAGTTTTTCTGATAGAAGGTGATTATGAAAGCGTAATAAAGGGACTGTATTTACTATTACCCAGAGTAATGAAGGTTTGTAAAATTTTTCAAACCCGGAAGCTGTATGGAATGCATTTGCAATGATTTTGCAAATTAATTATAGATTTATTTGTACTCTTTCTGTATGGAGTAAAATTATACAATGCATCGATCGAACAAATAAAGCACTACAACAAAAAGGGTTGTCATTAGATTGTAGAACAAAATTAATTGCTGGATTACGTGGCAAGAACATACATTACAAAGGCTTCGAGAAACAGGTTTTGAACAAAATTTCCAGAAAGTACGGAATTTGACTGAAGAAATGGGTATAGGGAAGGGATTTCTTAATAAAAAATAGAAACGAGCTAAGTTAATGGAAATAGGCAAAACACCAGATGGGGGAAGAAGTTTGATACCCAAACAATTATTTAAAATACAAATTTAGTGTTCTTGACACTTTATTGGCTCAAATAGATTGGCGTTACTAAACAAAAAAAAAAACCTATCTGTAATGAATTTTGCTTTCTCATTTTTACAACACATAAGCATAGCTGCAGATCTCGCTGTTAAATATAGTAAAAATTTAAAAAAGTACTAATTCACCTGTGAAATGAAAGTTTTAAGTGAAACCTCTTTTACAAAATATAAAACTGCATATTCGCTTACTCTATAGGCTCTTCACAATTTTGGTTCAATTGTCTTATCCAAATATAAATTCGCTCTTCCAGTATTTCTAACTCTTCTCGTTCTTTTAATAATTACTACCTCTTTCAGATTTAAATTTATATTTGAGAGGCGTCATCATTATCCAGATCTGCAAACATAACACTCAAACAATTTATTTTGATACAAATGTATAAGAAAATTAATTTGTTGGATATTAGTCAAACATAAGAAGTCCAACAAAATAATTTACAGAAAATGGAAATATTTACTCACATATTAATCACAAAATTTGATTTTTATATTACTATTCAAATGGCTTCACCTTTTATTTTAGTTTTGCAGAAAAACTCAATTCTGTTTACATATTATCACCAGTAGAGGTTTTATGTATTACAGTTTATTTTTGTGTAGTTATTTAATTGAATAACATTCCAGTTAGGAATAATTCCAGACATATACATACTTTTTTTGCAAAATATCATATTCGTACTTTTCTTGTACTTTCTGAAAATTCTGTTGATTCCATTATTATTTCTCTATCGTCACCAGGTAATTGATAATTCTGCTTTTACATTATTAGCAATGAATTTCATTCTCTTCATCATGTGAATATTTAGCTGCAGTTTATATTTAGATCCATTTCATTTCAAAAATATTGAATTATGTATTAATATTAAAGAAATATTTATTTAAAATAAATGCCTATAAAACAAAATTACAGTGAATGAAATATATCAACAAATTTAAAGTTTTAAAATAAGAAAAAATATGATTTTAAGAATTGAAGACTAGAATATCTTGTTTATACAAGATATTATAAAGGACAACTGCGATTCAAAGATTCGAACAATAACCATGCGCCATCTAAAGTGCGATAGCTTTATTGTTTCATAATACTTGGAAAATTAATAAATAAATAACAAAAGTTTGGTATACTAAATTTTGGTAAAATTATTTTTAAAATTTATATAGATTACTTGTATGTCTGAAAACATTTTATATTTACTAGCATTTACATAAAATAATTTAAAATAAGGTTGCATTTTAAATGATTAGACAAAAATTAAATTAATTGCGCACAATTTAACAATGTAATAGATGTTTTATAAAATTGTAATTTCTTAAATTTAATGATTTATTTAAAACAAAAAGATTCGAACAATAACCATGCGCCATCTAAAGTACGATAGCTTTATTGTTTCATAATACTTGGAAAATTAATAAATAAATAACAAAAGTTTGGTATACTAAATTTTGGTAAAATTATTTTTAAAATTTATATAGGTTACTTGTATGTCTGAAAACATTTTATATTTACTAGCATTTACATAAAATAATTTAAAATAAGGTTGCATTTTAAATGATTAGACAAAAATTAAATTAATTGCGCACAATTTAACAATGTAATAGATGTTTTATAAAATTGTAATTTCTTAAATTTAATGATTTATTTAAAACAAATAACTACCACTAAGCAATTTGAGATATATAAATTTCCGATACATTATCTCAAACTGAATGAAAGAAAATACATATATTTGACTAAGTAATACTATCAATAATTTTTTATAAAAAGTTTTGCAAGATACATATTCTTATATGCATATGTCAAAAATAAAGCAATGTCCAAATTAATATAACAAGGGGTTGAAATATTTTTACAGATGTTCTTCTTGCCTTCAATAGATAAATATTTATACCAAATAGTTGCAAATTTTTCGCTGGATTGGTGTCAATTTATCCTAAGAACTCTTAATTTGTACAGCTCTTATAGCCTAGCATTATCAGTTCTATTATGTAATATTAATAATTCTACTATATAAAAATTAAACACTTGCAATATAATAAAATATTTACATGATTTATTGTTTATTTACAACTTAGTGCACTTTATAATAAGTATTTAACCAGTAATTAAGTACATAATTGCAATTTGTACTCTTGTGTTATTATTACAGTAACAAAAATATATAAATACAGACCTAACAAAAGTAACAAATTAATTTTACTAGCCTTTTTTGTGATATAACATAACCAAATTAACAATAAAAACATAAAAAATCCACTATTGATGAAATAGCGCCTTACTTATTTTACATATTTACCACCTATTTTTTATCATGTAAAAGAAAATGAGTACAACTAGAAAATGTATTGAAAATTGAAAAATGTATTTTTATATAAACAGCTATAAAATGTACTAAAAAAAGCACAATTGTACTGACGATGGCCAGCCTGATTGTTAGTGTTGTTAGTTGTTAGGTTAGTTCGGATGGGGAATTTTTTCTATCGTCATCTATTCATTGTATTACGTTGTTGTGGAATACAGAATACTTTCCGCTCTTTCCAATTAAAAAATATAATAATGTTTAAAAAAACTATTTGTGTGGCTTAATTTTTAAAAAAATATTAATTCTAATAGGAATTTAGTTTTACATTCAACTAAATATATTTGAATTTAGTTGAATGTTGTATGAAAAGAACCGTCCAATACAGTTTTTATTTTTCAACAAAAAATTACCAATGCCCATCTGTTCCTGTTAGTTTCAAGGTTAAATATTAACTAGTAAAATGTCTGACAATTTAAACACCAAAGTTTCAACGTATTGGATTAATTTTAATAAATTATTACGATTTACCTTTTATTTTGTACGTTATATCTAATTATTATTATATCAGTTACATGAGGAACATGCAGATTGGTAGACTAACTTGTCCTCTTCTTGTACAATTTGATGTTTGGTTTACAAAACTTTTTCTAAGTTGGTTTATTTAAAATGTAAATACCCTCTGGTGAAAAATAGAAAAAAATATACTGTTTTTGAACTCCGATTACGTATTAGTATAAAACAAAGATGAAAGATATAGTAAAAAGAGAAAAAAATGAGTTAAAATAAAATTGGTATTTTTCTTCTATGTAAGAATCTATAATTTCAGAGATTTCTTTAAAATAATTTTAAAATATTCTTGTTTCTTCAATTTTATTTCTTAAAAATGAATCCTACAATGTATGGGCGGATAACCGCCACATGACTAGTTCACTTTAATCCTATAGGTTCATCCCTCACCGTAAGTAAGAGTTCGTGGTAATACCACAGATATTTTCACCTTTCGGTTTAATACATAATTTCTGATTACATTTTCTAATGAACGAATTTATTATTGAGTGCTTTTCAGAATAGATTATCGAAGCGTAACAAAGTATCATTATACAAACAACCAATACTACCAAATGAAGTTTCTTTTTTTTGAGGATAATGGTAAAAAAAATCAATCGTGATACAGAGTATGTATAGTAATGTATAATAAATACAAAGGGTACTAGGAAAGTTTTGCAATACAGCTTTGTTTATTTAATTTTTTCAAAGTAATTTCCTCTACATTCAATACATCTCTGCATCCTCCGAAACCAATCTTTAAACCAGTTCTGCCAAGTTTCACTAGGGAGTAAAACACACCCGTTGTCCCAAGCCCGCAGAGGGTCCTCGTCACTTTTAGGTTCATTTTCACATGCGGGAACAGTGCAAAGTCGCAAGGAGCAAGATCTGAAATATAGGGAGAGTGCTCGAGAAGTTTCAATCCTGTCGTGGTCAAATATTCGGTGCAGGCTTTGGCGCGGTGAGCTGGAGCATTATCGTGGTGGAGGAACTAGGTGTCCATTCTTGACTTTGACCGCGGATTCTTCATAGATCCAATGACTTTAGGCAGGCGCTGTTCAGTGTACCACTTAGCTGTGACTGTCTTCTGCGTGTCCAAAACGACGCGTTCCACAATTCCACTTGATTTGAAAAATACAGTTGTCATTTTCTTCTTTACAGATCGGGATTTTCTGACAACTACGGGTGTGTCCTCATCATCAAAGACCCAAACTTTGTTTTGAGCTTTGGTCGGCACATCGTAATAGTACAGGCAAGTTTCATCATCTATCACGATATTGTTCACATACCGACATTGTCTCTCATTAAACATTTTTAGCATCTCCCGGCACCAAGTCACACGTCGTGTCATCTGCTCTTCAGGCAGAGAGAACAAAGTTTCTTCACGTGCAAATGATCATGCAGAGTCGAACGAATTGCTGGTGTATTTAGGCCTGAAGTATCCTCTATCTGTTGGTAGGTCACTCGCCTGTTCTCGCCAAGCATTTTCCTCACAGTAGTAACGTTTTCCTCCGTAACTGACGTTCGTCGTCTTCCCGGCCTCTCGGCATCCTCCACAGCGAAATTTCCCCTTTGGAATTCTCCATACCACTCGCCTGTTCTCGCCAAGCATTTTCCTCACAGTAGTAACGTTTTCCTCCGTAACTGACGTTCGTCGTCTTCCCGGCCTCTCGGCATCCTCCACAGCGAAATTTCCCCTTTGGAATTCTCCATACCACCTGAATATGGTTGTGCGATGTGGACAAATATCACCTAGTGCAAGAGTCATTTTTTCGAAGCGCTCGTCTATGTTTAAATCACGCACGAAATTATAGCACGAAACTGCCCTTATATCATTTCGTGACTACGATGCCATCGCAAGCACTTTACATTCTCATTGCTAATGAATAACTGAGCCCATCGACATGGCGCGGAGGCTACTATGCACGTATGAACATGTCTCAACATGCAGCAACAAGCAGCTTCCTACGATTCAATGTTGCGTCATATTGCAAAACTTTCCTAGTACCCTTTGTATATAACTATAGTAATTGTAAGAAAATCAAATAATATTTATTAATTATAAATTGGAATATATTAGTGACAACTTTAAATCAAAGAATGTAAACATCCACTATGGTAGGGGATACTTATTTCAATTTAACAACGTAATGTTTAAATCCATTAGTTAGCAAACTATTCCGCTGAATAGTGTCGAACAGCCAATAACCTGTGAGTGGGGCAACCATCTTGTTGAAAGAAGACGCTTTGCAAATTGATAATGAAAAGGCGCTGGAGATTAGGAAGAATTTGTGTTTGAAATAACTCTAAATATGTAATTTTTTGTAATGGAGACTAAATTGAGACCGATTGGTCGAATTAATCGAATTCTTGTCATCATCAGCAGGTAATTAATCACAGTGTTACATCTGAATTAGCGGTAAAACTCGCACAGAATACCGCACAATCACCAAATACACACTGTGTATTTGTGGGAGTTTTACTGTAGATAATTAATCACACCGTCGCATCTGGATAAATTACATGCAAAACATATTCACTGGTGAAGGAATGACAGCGTAAGATGCATTGCCTACACTGGTAGTTATGTGTCAGAAATTAACAGTAAAATATTTGCCTGCGGCCACATGCGATTAAAAATCTTAAATGTAGTCTCACATTCGAGTGACAGTATAAGACACGATGTTCGTACTTCAAAAATTAATAACAAAAAGTTCACCTGCGGCCATATGCCATCCAAGATGTTAAATCTAATCTTACAATAGGATATTCGGGAATCATGTGCAAAAATAATAAGTTTCTTTTAAATAACATTCGAAACATAAATATTGGTGAGAATCAAGTGTGACAGCATAAGACACGTTGTATATACACTAATGGTGATGCGTGTGTAATTAACAGCAAAAAGTTCGCCAAAGCCCACATACGATTAAATATCTTAAATGTCGCAATGTAATATTCGAGAATCATTTGTAAAAATAATAAATCCCATAGGGAACATAACCACTGGTGAGCATGATGAATCATAGTATGAGGCGCTTGCTTGTACTAGCAGCTATGTGTCAATAATGAATTGAAACAATTTCTCCTGTGGCCACATGAGATTAAAAATCTTAAATGTAATCTCACAATGGAATATTCGACAATCATGTGTAAAAATAATAAATCCCAATAAATAACATAGGGAACATAACTACCTGATAAATCAGAGCACAAGACGCTTGTTTACACTGGCAGTTATGAGAATATATGAGATTAAAAATCTTAAATATAATCTCAAGATGGAATATTCGAGAATCATGTGTAAAAATAATAAATCCCAATAAATAACATAGGGAACATAACCACCTGATGAATCACAGTACAAGACGCCACCTGAAGAATCAGAGTACAAGACGCTTGTTTACATTGGCATTTATGTGTCCATAATGAATCGAAAAAATTTCTCTTGTGGCCACATGAGTTTAAAAATCTTAAATGTAATCTCACAATGGAATATTCGAGAATCATGTGTAACAATAAGAAATCCCAATAAATAACATAGGGAACATAACCACCTGATGAATCACAGTACAAGACGGTTGTTTACACTGGCTGTTGTGTCAATAATGAATAGAAAAAATTTCTCTTGTGGCCACATGAGATTAAAAATCTTAAATATAATCTCACAATGGAATATTCGAGATTCATGTGTAAAAATAATAAATACCAATAAATAACATAGGAAAAATAACCACCTGAAGAATCAGAGTACAAGACGCTTGTTTACACTGGCAGTTATGTGTCAATAATGAATGGAAAAAATTTCTCTTGTGGCCACATGAGACTAAAAATCTTAAATATAATCTCACAATGGAATATTCGAGAATCATGTGTAAAAATAATAAATCCCAATAAATCACATAGGGAACATAGCCACCTGAAGAATCAGAGTACAAAACGCTTGTTTACACTGGCAGTTATGTGTCAATAATGAACGGAAAAAATTTCTCTTGTGGCCACATGAGACTAAAAATCTTAAATATAATCTCACAATGGAATATTCGAGAATCATGTGTAAAAATAATAAATCCCAATAAATAACATAGGGAATATAACCACCTGATGAATAACAGTACAAGACGCTTGTTTACACTGGCTGTTGTGTCAATAATAAATGGAAAAAATTTCTGCTGTGGCCACGTGAGATTAAAAATCTTAAATATAATCTCACAACGGAATATTCGAGAATCATGTGTAAAAATAATAAATCCTAATAAATAACATAGGGAACATAACCACCTGATGAATCACAGTACAAGACGCTTGTTTACACTGGCTGTTGTGTCAATAATAAATGGAAAAAATTTCTGCTGTGGCCACGTGAGATCAAAAATCTGAAATATAATCTCACAACGGAATATTCGAGAATCATGTGTAAAAATAATAAATCCTAATAAATAACATAGGGAACATAACCACCTGATGAATAACAGTACAAGACGCTTGTTTACACTGGCTGTTGTGTCAATAATGAATGGAAAAAATTTCTCCTGTGGCCACGTGAGATTAAAAATCTTAAATATAATCTCACAATGGAATATTCGAGAATCATGTGTAAAAATAATAAATCCCAATAAATAACATAGGGAACATAATCACCTGATGAATCAGAGTACAAGACGCTTGTTTACACTGGCAGTTATGAGAAGTTATGAGAATATATGAAATTAAAAATCTTAAATATAATCTAACAATGGAATATTCGAGATCATGTGTAAAAATAGTAAATCTCAATATATAGGATAGAAGACATAATCACCTGATGAATCACAGTACAAGACGCTTGTTTACACTGGCAATTATGTGTCAATAAGGAATGGCAAAAATTTCTCCTGTGGCCACATGAGATTAAAAATCTTAAATATAATCTCACAATGGAATATTTGAGAATCATGTGTAAAAATAATAAATCCCAATAAATAACATACGGAACATAACCACCTGATGAATCACAGTACAAGACGCTTGTTTACTGTAGCAGTTATGTGTCAATACTGAATAGAAAAAAATTCTCCTGTGGCCACATGGGATTATAAATCTTAAATATAATTTCACAATGGAGTATTCGAGAATCATGTGTAAAAATAATAAATCCCAATAAGTAACATAGGGAACATAACCACCTGGAGAATCACAGTACAAGACGCTTGTTTACTGTAGCAGTTATGTGTCAATAATTAATGGAAGAAAATTCTTCTGTGGCCACATGAGATTATAAATCTTAAATATAATTTCACAATGGAGTATTCGAAAATCATGTGTAAAAATAATAAATCCCAATAAATAACATAACCACCTAATGAATCAGAGTACAATACACTTATTTACACTGGCAGTTATGTACATATGTGTCAGTAATGAATGGAAAAAAATTCTCCTGTGGCCACATGAGATTATAAATCTTAAATATAATTTCACAATGGAGTATTCGAGAATCATGTGTAAAAATAATAAATCCCAATAAATAACATAACCACCTAATGAATCAGAGTACAATACACTTATTTACACTGGCAGTTATGTACATATGTGTCAATAATGAATGGAAAAAAATTCTCCTGTGGCCACATGAGATTATAAATCTTAAATATAATTTTACAATGGAGTATTCGAGAATCATGTGTAAAAATAATAAATCCAAATAAATAACATAGGGAACATAACCACCTGATGAATCAGAGTATAAGACGTTTGTTTACACTGACAGTTATGTGTCAATAATGAATGGAAAAAAGTTCTCCTGTGGCCACATGAGGTTAAGAATCTGAAATATAATCTCACAATGGAATATTCGAGAATCATGTGTAAATATAGTAAATTCTAATAAATTATACAGGAAACATAACCACTGGTGAGCATAAAGGGTGTCAATATTAGGCGCGTTATATGCACTGGTAGTCAGATATCGATAACTAGTAGAAAAAAGCTCGCCAGTGCCGACATGGGACTAAAATCTCACAATAAAATATTCAAAATTCATATGTAAATAAATAAATTCCAATAAATTACTAAGAGACATAACCACTGGCGAACATGAGAGCTGACAGCATGGGACACGTTGCATACGTTGATGGTTACGCATCGGTAATTAATAGCAAAAAGCTCGCCATGAGATTAAAAATCTTAAATACACAGTCTGTCTCAGAGAAAACCCTTTTTAACTTTTTTAAAATAAAAACTAAAGCTTACTATTTTGATAGAATTCATCTATTTCATTCAAAGTAGTCGCCTTCGGCTTCAGTACAACGTTTTTCAGGGTCAATTAACATGTTGGATGTATTTTTAAGTTCATCTTTAGAGATGTCCTTCAAGATCGCTATCGACGCCTTTTTAATGGCTTCGACGTTGGCATAACGCTGTCCTTTCCACGGCAAATGTAGTTTGGAGAATAAATAGAAATTACAGAGGGCCAAATCCGGTGAATACGGTGAATGGCGAAATGCCATTTGTAGTTAGAAAATCAGTGATAAGCGTCGAGCGATGAAATGGTGCATTGTCGTGTAAAACAGACGCCAGCTATCATTTTCACGATATTGAGGGCGCACACGACGAATACGCGTCAAAAGACGCTTCATAACACCAAGATAATGTACAGGATTGCCTGTTTGACTAGTTGGTACAAACTCTTTGTACACTATGCCTTTCTAATCATAAAATTAAATCAACATTGTCTTCATTTTTCACTTCTATAAACGACTTCTTTTCGGTCTTTCTTCGCTTGGATGCTTCCGTTCAGAGCTTTGACACTCTGGATTATATTGAAAACACCACGTCTCATCGCCAGTTATAATAGCATACTTTTTTCATCCTTTTTTGAATCTTTAATTAAGTCTGACAAATCTTGAATTCAGTTAGCTTGTGTGGTACAAACCTTGCACAAATCTTTCTCAGTCCCAAACGCTGTGTCAAAATCGATGAATTGAATCTTTGGAAATATTTAATTCCATTTCCATGTATCGCAATGAGGATTTCGTTACTTCGTTACTACTATGGACTGACAGTACTATGGACTGACGAATCTAAATACCAATTATTTGGAACGAACAGACGTCAGTACGTTAGACGACGCCCTGGTAAATCGTTATTGGAACCATGTTTACACACTACCATAAAGCATGGAGGCAATATCCAAGTTTGGGATTGTACTTCGGCAGCAGGTGTGAGTGAAATTTTAAAAATAGGGGATAAATTAACTGGTGAAAAATACAGAACACTATTAGAAGAACATGCCATACCATCAGGGCTGCGACTTGGCAATAATTTCATTCTACAGGAAGATAATGATCCCAAGTATACCTCGAAACTTGCGAAAACTTATTTAACACAGTAGAAAGCTAATGGGGTATTGCAGAATATGATATGGCCCCCTCAAAGTCCTGACTTAAATATTATTGAGCATACGTAGGATTATCTTGACAGAAAAAAAGTGTGAAAGGGGGCCAAAGAACAAAAATAAACTGTGAAACATACTACAGGAAAAGTGGTACAATATTCCTGAAAATTTCATTAATTCATTAATGGAAAGTCTACTAGAAAAATGCAGGGTACCGTAAAAAATAAAGGTGGTCGTACAAAATAATTAAAATTTAAGTTGTTTATGTTTAAATATCGATATGTGTTAGTTTTTATACAAGAAAATGATAATGATTTTGAACCAGATTCAGCAAGTTCTTAATGTTTGAATCTGTCAAAAGAGTCTTCCGAATTACTTGCGTCCAGATTAAATGAAAAGAATATACTTTATCCAGCTACTACTATTACATTTTATCGTAACTAAAATGAGGATTTGCTGCTCTTTTTCTCTCGGGAAAACAGCCTGGTATTCTGTAACGATATAAAAGGTGTTTTGGAAAAAGTGGGTTTGTTAGAATACACACCAGGCGAAATATCGCTTTTCATTGACAGTTCAAAATGTACTTTGATATATATTCTTTTAAACAACGGTAACAATAGTCGGCTCAATAGTCATCGATCTTTCTAATAACGTGATGCAATACCACACTTCTGTGTCCTAAAAGAATTAAATAAATATGAAGGACATCAGTGATTTCTGCGGATCGAAAAATGATCAATTTTTCCCATTGATAATATATATATATATATATATATATATATATATATATATATATATATTATCAATGGGAAAAATTGATCATTTTTCGATATATATATATATATATATATATATACAATATATAATATCCTTGCTTTTTATGTTTTTAAGACAGCAAGCTTAGTCTCAACACCAGATTAACAGAAATTGGCCCTTAAGATATGCAAGGAAAACAAAATGTCAACGAACCTTTGATTGCGAAATATGATATATTATGGTTGTAATATCTGTAAGAAATTGAAATAGAGGAAACTAAAACCTAGAACAAGAGATAAGCAATTTAATACAGTACATTAAGAAGTTAGAATTATAAATACAAGATTACGTAAAAATAATAGAAATAAAGGGTGTTTCAAATTGCGCGGTTTTTTCACGAATAAATAAAATATATAATGGTGCACTGAATTTGTCTGGTTATATGGGCATTCAAAAAGTGTGATGTATGACATTTATAAAAATGGCTTCGTCAAGGTACAACAACGCGTTCAAATTGTTGAACTATTGTATGAAAATCAGTGTTCTGTGAAAAGAGTTTTTAGAAAATTACGCGAATTTTATGGTTTACATAGTCGTCTATATGAAAGCACTATTGGTCGAATTATTGAAAAATTTCAAGTGGAAGATCAAAAAAATGAAAAATACAGTCGTAGTGGTGGTTCACAAGAAAATATTGGTTTGGTTCGTGAAAGTGTTGCTGAAGATTCTGAAATGTCCATTAGACGACGTTCACAACAACTTGGACTTAGTAGATCAATAACCTGGCGTATTTTACTCAAGGATTTAGCTCTGGAGGCATATAAGGTTCAAACAACACAGGAACTGAAGCCATTAGATCATTTAAAACGTCGGTCATTTGTCAATTTCATCAATGAACAACCAGCTGAAAAAATAATGTTTTCCGATGAGGCACATTTTGAACTTGGTGGCTATGTTAATAAACAAAATTGCCGGATCTGGGGTGAGGAAAATCCACGAATTATTCATGAGAAACCTATGCATCCTAAACGAGTTACTGTTTGATGTGCGTTATGGTCAGGTGGTGTAATTGGACCTTACTTCTTCGAAAATGCTGCTGGTGAAGCTGTAACTGTCAATGGTGATCGATATCGTGGGATGATAACCGAATGTTTGTGGCCTGCATTAATTAATATTGATCTAGAGGATATGTGGTTTCAACAGGATGGCGCTACACCTCACTTTGCACAAGAATCAATTGATTTATTGAGAAAAATTTCCTGGACGTGTAATCTCAAGAAACGGTGATGTTAATTGGCCACCAAGATCATGTGATTTGACACCGTTAGACTATTTTCTTTGGGATTATGTGAAAAGCCAGGTTTATAAAAACAATCGACAATCAATTCCTGCTTTGAAAGATGAAATTATTCGTGTTATTGGTGAGATAGAGCCTCAATTATGCGAAACTGTCATTGAAAATTTTAACAAAAGAGTGGACGTCTGTGGAGCTGCAAGAGAAGGCCATTGGCAGATATTACTTTTTCGCATATAAATGTCATAATTGATACTTCAATTACCAATAAAAAGTTTTTGAAAGTGAATGTAAATTGTGTTTTGTTTATTCTTTAAAAAAACCGCGAAATTTGAAACACCCTTTATATTATCATAAAATTGGTGAATAATTTCTCAAAAAACAAATACATTGATTTATACGTTAACGAAAAAACACTCTCATATTCTACAAAAAAAATTCAAACACAGATAAGACAACAAAAACACATGCAAGGGCATGATATCTCATAAGAGAAACAAGTAAAAAGTAAAATAAATAAAAATATACTAACATAAAAAAAAAAAATGAAGTAAACAAAGTGGAATCAAGTAAAAGAAAAACTGATACGAATCAAGAATTATATATGTTTAAAACAATAAGTTGCAAATCAAAAAAGAAGACAATTAAAGGAAACAAAGAAAATACAATGCTTAGTGCAGTTGCTGCAAGAAAATGGTTATTTCTAACTTAGTTAATTTACAAACGAATAAAACGTAATGGATTATTTAAAAGAAAACAAAATATCAACATTAGATTATCGAAAGCTTGATATGCGTAATAAGGACGTGGTGACATTAAAAGTTGCTGTAAAAGCAGATTTACATGACAAATTGTTTACACTTGATGTGTGGCCAGTAAAGGTATAGTCAATCACAAAAGTGTTTGTACAATGATGAATGTTCAATATCATCAAATGCGAACGTTCGATTATGGTATGGTATATTTACTTCCATTTAACAACGTTAAAAAACTATAAAAACCTCTTATAATAATATAAAAACTATTATTATTTATTCACAAAGTTTGCAATTCATTTTTATAAAATATTTCTCTATTGAAAGCCATAAATTTGCAACGAATTTGGTAAATCTTTTTCATAGTATTACGTATTCGTGAAAAATAAGCATTTGATGCTTTTACAAAGATGAATAGTAAAGAAAAAAAAACCCTTTAAGCCAAATAGATGAATTTATCGAAAAAGCGTATTCTGCGGTGCAGATTGAAAAAAATTTATTCGAAATATCCTAAACTGTCGAAATTGTACCGAGCAATAGATGTCCAAAGATTTTTAAATAAGCGCGATCAGAGAATGTTACAAGTGCAGTGATCCATGCAGGCACCGACGAAAGCCGCACAGATAGAATATGATACTGGAAAGAAAGTACATTAAAAAAACAAAGAGAATTTTAAGAAAAACTGATTATAACGGAAGAGTATGAGGAAAAAAACCTTTCGTTAAGCGTTGTGAATAGTTATCTATTGTAAAGCATAGAGCATATAGTTAAGTATTAACACTGTATTCTTTTTTTTTTTAATAAGTCGCTTTGAAAAATGTCGATTTATACGCATACGAATAATAATAACTAAATAGATGATAGGTAATTCCCCGTAGTATTTGAATTTGACAGTGTGGTTATTACTAGAGTCCGGATTAAAAAGCATTAAAAATATTGAAAAAAGCGCTTAAAAAGCCTATCGATTTTCGAAAAAAAGCATTACCATATGCAAAAAAAAGCACGTACATTATACAAAATTGTATAAATTATATATACATTATTGATTAAATAAACATTGATTTTGAGATTTATAATAATTTATTTTTATAACATTAACATTTAAGTACTTCAACAAAAACATGTAATAAATTCAGAAAACATGTTCAGTCATAAAACTCAAATATTTTAAATAAAAGAAATTTTTAAAACATTTTTAATTCATAGATACAGAGTAATATTTAATAATTATAATTGAAACATGTGTTTTAAAATGAAAAACCTTAAATTCTTTTTATTAACAGTTTTTAATAAAAACAACATAAAAAAAAATTTATTTCCGTTTGAAACACGAAATTATTAAATGTTCATTTAAATGTTCCATTGTAAAGTTCTGTCGTCTATCACTTAAAATGTTTTTATAATTTGAAAAACTTCTTTCGACATCAACACTAGTTATAGGGGCATATTTAAATTTTGCCACGACAGCTGGATCCATATTTAATTCTTGAACTACCTCTCCACTTAAGATCGAGGATATTTTACTTAAGGTTTGAAATCCCTCGTTCTTTGACAAAACATCGTTGAGTTTTGTTTGCACTGTTTGACCAATGCGCCCAGGTATACCGTCTATGGCACTTTTAAAATCATTAATTTTTTTAACAGATTCAACTAATGACAATTGCTGCTGCTCTAAGGATTTTATGGTTTTACTTACAAGATTAAAATGACATTTAATAAAAGAGAGACTATTTTTCAATTCTGCTTTTTCTAAAACGGCTTGGCAATCTCTTATCGATTTAACAGCAGTATCTGAAAGCTCGAACACAAGGTTTTTAAAATCTTCGAAATGTTCAGCGTAGTATAAAGCAGCGTCTAACCAAGTTCCCCACCGAGTTAACACTGGCTCAGGTGGTAATGTAATGTTAGGCAATCTTTTTCTGAAGAGTTGCACTCTTAAAGGGGCTTTAATGAACGTTTGTTTGCCATTTTTTATTAGTTCATTAACAAGAGGGAATTGAAGCCGTATAATTTCGGCAACCCGATTAAGACCGTGTGCTAAACAAGTGCAATGAACTAAATTTCGATAAAAAATCTTAAGATTTGATGCAGTTTTAACCATATACGGTGCAGCATCAGAAAGCATTAATAATATTTTGTCATAGGGCACAGCCTCAGGTAGATAAAAATTTGTTAATGTCTCATTTACAAATCTTGTAACTGTATTGTTATTTGTTGCTTCCAGCTCTTCTGAGCATATCAAGTATCCTTCCGTTAATATTTCCTCATTAAGCACACCTATAATTAAGTTTGCAACATACCTCCCGCAAACGTCTGTAGTTTCGTCTACGGTAAACCAAATGTAATTATTACCCACTAGCGTTTTTATTTTCTGGATAGTTTCTTTATATACAGAGCTAACATAACATTTTCGAAGGGTACTTTCATCCGGTACATGTATCTTGCAATATTGTTCCAAAAATCTTTTAAAGCTATCATTTTCTAATTTGTTTAATGGTATATCAGACTGCACCATAGCTTTGCATAGATCAAAATTAAATCGCTGTTGTTCGTTATAGCCAGAACATGACTGTAAGGATTCACCAATTGTTTGTTGCTTAGATTTATGATTAGATGTCTACCTTTGTAGACTTTGTTGATGCAAAACTGTTTGCACATGTTGTTTAATATTGTATTTTTTGTCGCACTGAATCTAAAATTAGGAACAACAATGATGTACCAAGGATTTAATCTATAAGAAACAACTTACCGTTTTTATACAGGCTCGGCAAAATAATCTACCATTTTCAAAATGCAACTCTTTATATTCTTTAATCCATTCGTCTACCGTGGGCCTCTGCTTTGGCATTTTAAAATAATTTTACACAAAACTAAACTAATTCAGTTTAACAACGTGTAAACACACTTATAGAATGTAATAGTTCATGAAATGTTTGTTTACAAATGCCAAAGACACCGGGGAATTCCAGGAACGGAGGTGTATCACGTGTTTGTGATGTGATATTTCTAGCGGCACTGTTTGCTGATGCGACGCGATCAACGGGGAAGTACCTACGTGTGTATGGAGATGCGGGGAAATAGTCGACATAATGCATATTTAGATTCTCATGTTTGATACGTTGTTATTTTTTAATTATTTTTATGTTTTCCATACATCTTTTTCTACACTAAGTATATTTCTGATTTGTTTATGTAAACTTATACGTAAAAATATTAAAAAAGAAAGCTGTAAATAAGCACAAAATATTAAATTAAGGACAAATATTACTAAAAAAGCAAAAAAAGCATCTGAACATTAGTGCCAAATGACTTATTTTTACATATTTCGTACACATTTTAATACTAAATGTATCTGCTTGTAATATTTATAATAAGCTTAATGCCTAGAAATCCGGACTCTAGTTATTACCATTCCTCTCTAGCAATACTACTTGTGCTGCTATTTATCTCTTAAGCCCAATCCATCTAATATCTATTATCTACGGAAACACAGCGACGCGAGCAGCATCTATTGGAAAATATTTTATAGCGCTAGGGGGGAAAGTAAGTGGTAAACTGGTATGCTACAGGTTGAAAGAATAATGGTTTTTATTTATTATTTTTGTATTTATAAATACTAGCTATCGCTATTGGCAGGCATTAGTTAGTTGCGGGGCCTCTTTCCTTTTCGGGGCCCTAGGCTTCAGCCTAATTTTTTCTATGGTAGATCCGCCTATGAATACTAGACCCCTTGATGTTTATTATATGTCACTGAGAACCTCGCTGTATGTCGATATTTCTTTTTTGTAACCGGCGAAACTAGGGAAAAAGAAAAACAAATACAGTATCAAAAGAAACTAAAAAATTATTTCAGGCAAATGAACTACAATGAAATGAAAAAAACACATTCCCAGTTTTCGATAAAGACATTTTCGTTCGATAGTAGACTGACTTTAAATAGCAAGCCTTCCTGAGCGATACATGAAGAAGAATTAGAAAAGAGTTTAACAACACGTATCTACATCATTAAAAAATATATGAATTTCTTAAAATTTCCAAAAATTTATAATAAATCACTTATCTGCATTCACGAAATACTCGAAATACAATTTATACATCAAGCTAAACAAAATTTATTAAATGTTAGCTTTTATTCAGTTGTGTTGAATTTTTAGCGTACGGTTTTTAAATTTTTTTAACGTGTTTTTGTTGGTTTCATCTCATCGGAGTTTGTCCTTACTTTGTAAGTATTTTATCTGTACCATCTTGTTTTCAAACATTTATGTACTTTCTTAAACTAATACTCCTCTATATTGACGTTTCATGTAAAGTTTTAATTGCATTAAATAAAAAATATCTCTATCTATTGTAATGTAACATATTCATTAAAAATTGATTTTGATTTGTAAATAAGAGAAGAAAATTGTTTTATATTTATATTAGTATAACAATTATTTAACAATGATTATATCCTATAAATTAAAATAATTATCACCTAATAGAAATTAATCAAAATATTATATACAGCGACATCTTTCTGAATGCTTTAATATTGTAACCATAGACAACCCATTGCAACCCAATATTAATGATTATAGTGCAACGAATCTAATTCTACATCTCTTAATATAATTAATAAAGTTGACAAACATAACTTTGGAAGGTACGCATACAAGCCTATAATACAATTTTTTCTTATTTTAATTTCAGTAAAAGTACTAACATAGAATAAGTTTAGGTAATTACAAAACTTTAAGGTTATGTATGTCTAAAACATACATAACCTAAAAGCAAAACTTGTGTTGTATTCTAAATATGTAAATTCCAAAAAAAGTAGAGTAAATGTAATTCTACAATTTCATTTATTGTGAATACAATTCTCAAAATTTACTTTAAATATCACAGGTAAATGTAATATATAATAAAAATTAAAAATGTACATTTTACAGAGAATGCTGATGGAATTCTATGTAGGGAGTTATTATTTTGCAATACAAATGTGTAACTAGATATATGTAAGAGCAAGGCAATATTATTTATAACTAATGGTGGAACTTGAATATCAATGTTAAATATCAATTTCTGGCATATTTTTGGACCAATAAGGCATTATTATTTCATTAAAATATGCTCTAAGAAAGGAAGTCATAATTGAGATTATAATAATTTTTTTAAATCATTTATATTAAGGTTGTTTCAAAAAATATTTATAGTTTAAATAATATTTTATTAAAAAGAATATTAATTTTAGATAGTACCTGTGTGTGTGTGTAATTTCAAGTTAGATGCCGTAGCCATGAAAATCAAAGATCGGTTGGAGAAAATATATGAATTTTACATGATGATTTTACTTTGCCAAATTACTAGTTTGCAAAACTGTTTTGACTGAGCGAAAATATACCTTTTCAAAAATTTAGAGAGGTACTAGAGCAAGATAGAAGAGTATTTAATGAAAACTGATATTGATTGCTTTCAAATTTTTGTAAATGGAATCTGTAGGAGGTACTGAACAAAAATATGTATTATTTGTCTGTAAACAACTAGTGTATATTAGAAGTAGCCACTGCTATACAAAATACATTAGTACTTAGGTAGGTAAACTTTTTAGTAACAGAAAGGACAAAAATTAAATATACGAAAAATTTATGAGAGTGGTAGGATTTCCTGGTGCATTTGAATTATAGGTCGTACACATATAGAGACCATAGCAAATACAGAAGAACATAGTTATTTTAGCAAAAAAATATATTTAGTAAATGTATAAATAATTTGCAATTGTAATCTAAAGATATTAAACATGTTTTCTAACTTTGTTAGAAATATTCATGATTCAAAAAATTGGGAGAAATTTTTAACAAAAGCTGTATTACAAATTAAACAGCAGAAGAAAAAGGATCATAATTAATTGGTAATTCAGCATATTATCAATGGTCATGGTTAATAGTATCAATATAAGATGTTCATCGTAACACTCCCCATAGACTAATATAATAATGTACATCCAACAGTTCGTGATTGTGTTTAAATATGTATCAATATTATGAAAGGAAGACTGGTGCATTTTGGGAAAATGAGTATCGAGTTATGAGACAGATAATGTTGGTGTCATAAATGTTTGTGCAATATTACATACTATAGGTATAGTATTTGCCTAGAATGTATCAAAAGTAGTACATGGGAATGTACAAATAGAGTCTGTTGTTAACATTATTCCAGAAGGTCCCCTGATTTACGTTTACAAGTGCATTTAATGAAGAACTTGTTAGAAGTTACGCAATAAAAGGCTAGAAACGATTAATTAATATAATTGGAACAATAAGTAACAAACGTGGTTTTACAGTAAGTATACAATCACAGAAAAATACAATAGTTATATTAGGCACTATGTGCAGTTCTCATAACTATGGTTGCCAACTACACATCTAAAAAATATAGAGAGTAGTATCATAGTAAAGAATGAATAATTATAACACTTCCCCTTACTCGAATATATTTCTGGTGTCCTTAATACCTAATAAAAACTTAAATTTCTTATATTTTTGATTAACCAGAGGTTTCGTAAGAATATCTGCTAACATATTGTCAGTACATTCATATTTTATATTTAGAGTTCCATTTTTCACCAACTCCCTAATATAATGGTGCCTAACATCTATGTGTTTAGTGCGCCTATGATACTGATTTTGACGACTTTCAACAATCTTAATTGTACTTTGGTTATCATTAAAAACAGTAATAATCAGTTTTACGTTACACAATTCGTTCATAAGATTTCTTAGAAAACAAGCTTCTTTAGATGCGTCGCTGAGTGCCATATTTTCGGCTTCTGTACTGGAAAGCGCAACCGTTGTTTGCTTTCTTGATTCCCAATTAATTGTGCAATTCCCATATCTTACTACAAACCCTGTATATGATTTCCTATCACTTTCATCATTTGCCCAATCAGCATCTACAAATATCTCTAAACTATCATTTCCTTTTTGAAATACAAGTTCATGATCTATAGTACCTTTCAAATATCTTAGTAACTTTTTAGCTTCTATCCAATGACTTACATCAAAACTACTATTAAATAGACTAAATTGACTATAAGCGAATGAAATATCAGGTCGTGTACAAACAGCAAGATACATTAAAGCACCAATTAACTGTTGATAAGGACAATTTCCATTTGAAACATGTTCATTTTCTTTGGGTTTTGCTAATTTAACATTTGGTGTCAGAGGAGTTAAAACTGTTTTTGCATCAGTCATACCAAATCGATCAATTACTGATTTTATGTATTCACTTTGACTTAAAGTTAAAATACCTTTTTCCTTATTTCTTGTAACTTTCATGCCAAGACAGTTTTTTACAGGTCCTAAATCTTTAATATCATAATCCTTTTTTAATGAATCAACAATATTTGTTTTCTCAGAGACAGAATTACTAAATACAAAGATATCATCAACATAAACAGCAATTATGGTTACAGAATCTTGTTTGTTCTTTATATATACACATGGTTCACATTTTGACTGTTTATAACCATTTGACATTAAAGATTTATGCAATCTTTGATTCCAAACCCTACTGGCTTGTTTTAAACCATAAATACTCTTTTTGAGCAGACAAACTTTGCCTACACTACCTTTAATAAAACCAACAGGTTGTTCCAGGTATATCTTCTCTTCCAAATCACCGTTTAAAAACGCTGTCGCAATGTCTATATGATCAATATCCATGAACATGTTCATTACTTGATCTTTAGATTTCAGTAAATAGCCAAAGGATTTTCTAGAATAATCATCTGTAAAAGTCAAGAGATATTTAGCTCCGCCCCATGTGGGTACAGACATTGGTCCACAGACATCGGAATGTATTAGTTCTAATAAATCTTTTGCTCTCTTAGCAGTACCTTTAGGATATGAATTCCTCGTCTGCTTCCCCTCAATGCATGGCACACAATTTTTTATTTCTTCCAGTTCTGTATCTTTTCGAAAAGTAATCCCTGTAACAAGACCCTTGGTTAACTCATACATACCACTTTTGCTTAAATGCCCAAGTCGTCTGTGCCAGGTTTTGGAAGATACAGCGACAGCTGAAAACTCTTGTGTTTTTAGCTTGTGCTTGCTTCGGATACTCAACTATGTGATTTAATTTGTAAATGCCACTAACATTTGTGGCTGTGACATTGCAATTTCCATTAATTTTGCAGTTGCTATAAATCTTACATTCTTTGTTATCAAACACAACGGTTAAACCTTTTTCAGTGATTTTATTAACTGATAATAAATTTGTGGCAATATCGGGTACATATAGGGTATCAACAATGGTTCTCTCCTCATCATTGTTCAAGTTAATTTTAACTTCGCCTACACCCAAACTACTGATTACCTGAATGTTACCAACAGTAATGTTCCTGTTATCAGGACGTAAAACAGAAAACCAATCTTTGTGTTTACTCATATGTGTCATGCACCCTGAGTCTATTATCCAATCTCGTTCATTAAATGCAGTTGCTGTTAAAGCACTTGATAATAATAAATGACTGTTGTTTACCTTTTGTAATGAATTCCTTTTCTTGTTTCTTTCTTGCACTTCCTTGTCTTCTTTCTTGAGAAACCGACATTTTGGTTTAATATGGCCTTTTTTACCGCAATTGAAACAAGTTATTTCAGGTTTCTTTGGTTTGTGGTTAAACTTCTTCACAACTAGAGCTGACTCCTCTGTAGTACCTGCTGCATCATTTCGTCTGTAATCTTCTTGCAACAACCGGGATTTTACCATTTCACTTGAGACCTTTGTTTGTGTTGCTTCAATACCTATTATTAATGGATCAAATTCATTTGGCAAACCACCCAATAGAATCATGGCAACTTCTTCATCATCTACATTATGATTAATATCTGCCAATTGCTGTACAAGGGACATTACCCCGCTGACATAGTCACCCATGGTGCGGTAATCTTCATATTTACTCCGAAGTAATTGACGAAGTAGTCCTAGTCTGCGACATAACCCGTTATCTTCGAATGCTGTACGCAGATTCTCCCACGCTTGCTTTGCAGATTTTGCTTCCCTTACGTGAGCAAAACAAGAAGGTTGTACATTTAAACAAATTTTTGCCAATGCCTTTTCGTCCTTTGTTACATCTGTGTCTGTTCCATCAATACAATTCCAAAGCCCATCCATAATAATCGACATTTTCATGAGGAACTTCCAATTATTGTAGTTACTTGTGCCTTGTAACTTTTCAAGTGTAGATATTCCAACATTAATTTGTGAAGCCATCGTGTTTATTTCAGATCACGTAAATGAAAATTATATTTCTATACTCTGTTCCAAAATTCGGCGGACCACCAATTAAAGTTATATTTACAATGGGAAATTTTAGTGGGATAATTTGGCGGCAACTGTGAATGCCTAAAACGTATAGGAATTCCTAACTGCAAACACATATATAAGCATTTAGTCTGCTCATTGCCACAGAAGTATATAACTATAATTTGTAAATGAATACTTTAATATTTTTCCATTTGTATCTTATAGAAATGCTCACAATGCATTAAAGAAATCTTTGCATATGTATCCAGACATGCGTATTCCAACATTTATATGATCACGATTATGAACAAATATGAAACTTTTACTTTTTATTTATAAAATAAAGTGTTTACTAACCATCCCTGTAGAATTATTACAATATATTTTCGATAATATGAAAAGATGGGTAGATGTATGTATTGAAAAGAAACGTATACACTTTCTGCATTTGCTTTAATAAAAAACTTACAATACATTATCTGTTAGATTACATTCTTTGTACATTATCTTTTGTCACTATTTACATTTTATTATAACTTTATCTACATTTAAGAAAACATCAACAAAACACAACTATATTCATGCCATTTCTCATCTGTAAAATGTCAAAATCAAACACGTTTGTGAATTTAATTCGCTGTAAAATTATTCAGTCAACATTTAAAATGAAACGAGGGTTCTTTTTATTATACCACCACATTTTATTTGAGTTTAATAGTCGCTATCACTTGAAACACTGTCACTGCTGTCGTCAGGGCCAATAGATATAATCAAAGGCTCTACAACAGCATCCATTAACCCATCAAGAGCTGACATTTTTATTTCTTCTTTGATCACATGGTCTATACATTTTTTCCATTTGACGGAAGTAATGTTATTTATTGCATTTATTAACAGTTGCCGTATCTCTGCTATCTTAAATGTTGTGTTGTTTGAAGCGACTTCATCTTTGATTTGTGCCCATACCAATTCAACAGGATTCAGCTCACAGTGGTAAGGAGGCAGCCGTAAAACAGTTTTATGTGCTTCTCTAGCCTTTTCATCTGTTACATATTTATTATATTGGTCTTTATTAAGTCGCACTAAATGTAATAATTCTGCTCGAACCATGTCAGGATTAAATTCTATATTTTTGGAATGCAGCCATTCCTGTATATCTGCTTTCTTCCAAGCTGTAGTTGGCACTTTGTCTGCTTTTCGAGAATGATAGGAAGCGTTATCCATTACGATTACTGCATTATCTGGTAATTTGTATAATATTTTCTCAAACCACTTTTCAAACACAGTTGCATCCATCTCATCATGATAATCACGTGTTTTTTTTCCTTCGAATAAAAGTAACCCATCCTCAACAAAACCATCCTCAGGTCCGATGTGAAGTATAATAAGTCTGCGACCTTTTCCGGAAGGATGTTTTAAGCCTGTAGATAATCCATCAATAAATGCTTGTCGATGACTTGTAACATTTTTGTCAACCCACACCTTTTGTTTCGTATGTCCTTCGTTGACCCATGTCTCATCTAAATAATAGATTGACCGGCCTTCTGATCTGTAATCGTGGCAAGGTATTTGCGTCTCCAGCAGATTATTTCACTACGTTCAATCAAGACGCTCTTTCTGTCTCTTTTCATATATCTGCAATAATTTGAATATATTTACTGAGCTAAAATCAATCTAAAATCTATCAATTTTATTAGGCACAATCTGCACTTACTTGAAATTAAGTTTTTTCAGCAAACGATGTAATGTTGTACGACTGATGTGTGGTATATCATCACGTTCGTCTATGACAGCCATGATTTTGTTCAGTGTTGGCAATTCGTTTTTATAAAAAAAGCTATGAACAATTTGCCGCACAGCATTTCTCACTGTGTCATCGAAAAGAGCTAATTTGGAAGGTCTTCCAGTGCTTTGCCTTGGAGCAGCAACATCACCCTCATTCTTATATTCCTTCAGTACACTGTACACTGTATTCCTTGCAATTCCTAAAACGAATGTAGCAATAAATTAACCATTAGTATTATCATATTTTACACTTCGTACCTAATGTTTTTGTTATATTTAACACCAATTGTCTTGTTGAGATGTCAGGTGTGTCTTGTTTTAATGTTTTATACATATTCAAGACAAACTCCTTCTTTTCCAGTAACAAGTGACCTGAACGGCAGCGCTTTCTAGGTGGTGATATAGGAATCACCTGTTTCCTACTTGTACCCGGCGGTTCATCCTTTACGGAAACGACGCAAATATAAATAATATTATTGTTTAGTTCTCAAAAGACCTCTTTTGTACAAGTAATTAACCAAATATAATAATGCGCTGAAAATACTACAACCTAACCTATTACTCGTAAAACAATATGGCCGCACTTTCTCATCTAAATATAGCTGTGTTAATTTATCTTCACAGTAACCAATCCCAAGGCCACATTTTTGCGCCAGATTTGAGAGGTGGTCCGCCGAATTTTGGAACAGAGTATAGCGAACACTGATAGCACGTGGCAAGTTAACCTCAAAAAGAACTATGTTATTTTTAAGTCAGTAACTTCTTCTTTTACACTCTTTTTAATACAAATCGTATTCTAGCAACGTTCTGGGCCCATAACCTGTTAGAAGTTACGCAATAAAAGGCTAGAAACGATTAATTAATATAATTGGAACAATAAGTAACAAACGTGGTTTTACAGTAAGTATACAATCACAGAAAAAGGTTTAACCGTTGTGTTTGATAACAAAGAATGTAAGATTTATAGCAACTGCAAAATTAATGGAAATTGCAATGTCACAGCCACAAATGTTAGTGGCATTTACAAATTAAATCACATAGTTGAGTATCCGAAGCAAGCACAAGCTAAAAACACAGAAGAGTTTTCAGCTGTCGCTGTATCTTCCAAAACCTGGCACAGACGACTTGAGCATTTAAGCAAAAGTGGTATGTATGAGTTAACCAAGGGTCTTGTTACAGGGATTACTTTTCGAAAAGATACAGAACTGGAAGAAATAAAAAATTGTGTGCCATGCATTGAGGGGAAGCAGACGAGGAATTCATATCCTAAAGGTACTGCTAAGAGAGCAAAAGATTTATTAGAACTAATACAATTTAAGAATTTAGTTGAAAATCAGCTCAGTAGAAAGATTAAGAGAATTAGAACTGATAATGGAGGAGAATATACAAGCAATGCTTTTAAAGGATTTTTGAAAACTAATGGTATAGTTCATGAAATGACTATCCCATATTCGCCTCAACAAAACGGAGTGGCAGAACGGCTAAACAGGACCCTAGTTGAGAAGACAAGAGCAATGCTACAAGATTCCGCACTTGAGAAACGTTATTGGGGTGAAGCCATAATGACTGCTATTTATTTGAAAAATAGGAGCCCATCTGCAGCTATTCCTGGAAAAATCCCTGAAGAACTTTGGACTGATCAAAAGGTTGATATTAGTAACCTTAGAGTATTTGGTTGTAGAGCATTCGCAATGATTCCAGATGGATGTCGAAAGAAATTAGATGCAAAATCAGAAGAATACATTATGATTGGTTACTGTGAAAGTTCAAAAGGCTATAGACTTGCAGATATGAGACAACCTGGAAAAGTAATAAAAACTCGTGATATTGTTTTTCTTGAGGAAGAAACTGTCAATAAATCAGTAGAAGATGGAAACGATAAAACAATTCATTTTGAAGATGCAATAAATGTTGAAATTTTTCCACAGATTACTCCTGATCTATTAGAAGAAAATGTAGAATCTATGAGTAATATAGAATCAAACGAAAGTGAAGATTCAGACGAAGAATACGTTCAAGATCCGAGTGACTTGAGTTTAGGTTCCGTACAAGAAAGTATTCCAGAAGAAACTGATCAAGATGTACCAAATGAAATTGGAAATGAAGAAAGACCTGTAAGAAGTACTCGCGATCAAAAACCAAAATGGACAGAAGAATATGAATTATCATTTTATGCAGATTTATTTCAAAGTGATAATGAACCTCAAACATATGAAGAAGCAATGTGCGATACATTTAAGAATGAATAATTATAACAGAACTAATACATAATTAAAAAGAAGCCAATTTTTTATTTTAGTTTAACAAAATATTACTCCTATTTGGAATAAACTAGAACAACACTATTGATTGATTTTGATTGATTTGATCTTTATTAGTATTTTAAATACTTTTAAAATTTGCATTATAATACAAATTTTACAAAAAAGGTAGAATTTTATGAATTTAAAATTAAAACTTTAAGTTGATTTCAACAAAATTAACAAATTAAGTTGTTTTTAACAAAATTAACACATTGTCTTTTAAAAATATAATAATTTCTTTGAGCTTTTAACTCATTTGGGATTTCATTATACAATTTAAGTCCCTTATAGAATAATGAACGCGGCATTGCTTTTGACATTGTTCTCTGTAGTCTAAAGTTTTCGGAGTCTCTAAGCTCATACGGCTGCACCTCACCCACATATCTGATCTTTTTACAAAGATACTCTGGCGCATTTCCCATCTTCAATTTCTGCACAAAGCATATGGTATTAATTTCTAACCTCTGTTTAATATTTAACCATTGCAGTTAGAGATGAGCGATCTCGTGATTTTTCAGGAACGGCGTTATTAGCGACCGTGATTTTTCAATCACCGTTCTTCCAAGTAGTGACCGTGATCACGATATTTTATTGTATCGTATTTCGTACTATAATAGTCGCGGGCGTGATGTGAATAAATATTACAGAAGTGTGTTTGTACTTTGTTATTTATAACAAAAAATAGAAAAAGTCGATTTTTAAAAACAAAAACTTTACTGATTAACAACAAAAAAAATCTTTGGCAATACTAAAGTAGAGAAATAATAACAAATAGTAAACAAGACTTATTTTAAAAACTTAACAAAACATATTTCTGGTTTTTTGATTTCTTACTGTAATTATTTACAATATTTGTAATTGGAGTTTAAAAATAGTAACATTTTTGTGTTTCGATCACTTAAACGAGATCGTCGCTCACTCACTATTTGTCCCGCTTTGGAGAATAATCTCTCACAAGGCACTGAGGTTGCTAAAGCACAAAGTATTTCTTGGGCTAGCAGGGAGAGCTTTGGATACTTCAATTTGTTTTGTTGCCATCAGTTTAGGGGACTTGCACTTCGTGGAATTAGTTCATCCTCCAAGTATCTTTGAATTTCTATTATTGCTCTAGACATAGATGTTCCAGCAGGTTTGCGTTTAGCGACAGATGATTCAAAAGAACCCCAAATTGATAGCTCTTTCGGAGTATCTTCCTGTGTGTTTTCTAAATCTGAAACTAGTGTTTGGCTTGAATCTGAGTTGTATATTCCACAGACTGATTCTTGTACAACTTTTTGTGCAATTTCTGTCACACTAGCTGCAGAAAATGCAAGGTTTTTAAATCGTGGATCCAAAATTGTTGCTGTTGTTAATGTTTGAATTTTCTCAATATTTCCAAGACGTTCATTCAAACCATCAACAAACACAGAAAGGACTTCCATAATGGGCTCGGGAAACTCGTTTGTTAGTAAATTTCGGTAAACATTAATTAGACCATTAGTAAGTGGAATAACCAAGGATGCAGTACAGAATGATTCCCCACTAATAGTTTTAGTAGCGGTTTCAAAAGGTTTTAATATGGAGCACAAATGTTTAATAATATTCCACTCCTGTGGAGATAGCAGAGGTAAATCTTTGTTAATTAATGCTATGGTACTTTTAATAGCATCTTGCAGTTGTAGAAATCGTTATATCATATAAAATGTCGAATTCCATCGGGTTTCAACATCTTGTAATAATTTTAAAGGAACATCACCGGCATTTCTTTGGTATGTTATTAATTTTTCAGTCGATTTACAACTTTTCTTAAAATGCGCCACAATCTATTTGATTTTATTAACTATTGTACAAATTTCGTGATTTTTTAATCCATCCTTTACTATGAGATTTAGTTTGTGAGCAAAACATCCCCAATGTTTCCATTTTAATTTTTTTGCAATAGCGCTTGTAATTTTTTAATATTTTATTTTCAATTTTCCAATGCTCAGCCACTCTCATAATTCTGTCGCCAAAAATCCATCCTTTACTATGAGATTTAGTTTGAATCTTGAATTTTAAGCATACATTCTTCATACAAAGCGGGAATTGAAGTATTAGATAACGTGTGTCTACTTGGTAGCTCATACGCTGGATTTAATGCAAAAACAAATTCCCTAAATCCAACATCTTCAACTAAGCTGAATGGTTGAAAATCCAAAATAAAAAATGACAATATTTTCTTATCGATTTCTTCTTTGGACTTGGCAGAAAGTTTTTGACTATTAAACATTGAACGCACTGTTTTCTGTCGAAAACTAGTTGAAGTTGAGGGTTGGTGAGTTTCTTGTAAAGAAGTCCCTGGTCGCGTACTGACTAATGATGAACTTGGTGTCGGATCATCTACATTTTCAATTGGGTTTGAAATACACCTTCTCTTAGGTTGGTCCTAAAAAACAATCTATGGAGATATAAAAATATAAACCACTTAAAATAAAAAAACAACCCTCAATGATTATATTTTAAAATATGTTTATGTCCAACCCAATAATAAGCAAATTGAACATTTTTTTTGTGGATTTGTTTTATGTTTAAATGTTGATTCCCATTAATAAAAGAAAATATTTTACAACAGAAATGATTTACCAGAGAGACACCAACAGAAATGATTTATATTTGTTTTAAATCTAATATATTTGATATGTTTTAATAACTTACTGTTTCTGGTAAAGCCACTGTTAGATGCTTAGTTCGCATGTGCTTTTTTAAGTTTGATATCGTAGTTTTGTAAGATATCTTTGTTTTGCAAATGTTGCATTGTGCAAGAATAGCGTCTAAAGGCTCAAAAAACTGCCACATTTCACTTGTTTTTCTTTTTCTTAGCGCCGACATATTTCAGAGAAATTTAAATAATACTTAACTCTTATATAGATACTTCACGAATAAGAAGAAGTCGAGTTTTTGTGATTTACCCACTTAGAGCTCGGCACAAAATACTCGTACGGTGTCGAATTTCCCGTATCACCATTAATATTAGCATAGCCTACAAGCGACATCGCGCCTTATTGACGTCTGGCTTGCATCGCTGTTCGCTCTGTCGCCGTCACCAGTAACCACCACAGATCAGACAATTCCGTTCCTCCGCGATATCACGGGTCACCGGTATTTCAAAGATTCGATCACTTAGTTAGCTACAACCACAGAATAATATCATAGACATTTCCGCTACCAACATCACGGGTCGCCGTTACTTCAAGGATTCGATCACCGTGGTTACCAGTGATTTCTAAATCACGGTGCCTAAATCACCGGCAGTGAAATATCTATCATCTCTAATTGCAGTGAATTAAGCATTGCTGATATATGTAGCTGTATAGAGGTTGCATTTTAAAGTACATATCATGGCATTATTTTGTAGTTTCTGCATTCTCTCAATTTGTGTTTCTAGGCAGCATTTATACAATATAGTTGAACAAAATTCAATGTGGGGTTTAATAATGGTGTTATATATATTTATTGCGGTTGTTATTGAAAGTTTTTCTTATCCTTTTAAAAAACCAATTTTTTTGCAGATATAATCAATATGATCTTTAAGTTTTAATTCTTTATCAATTATGAATCCGAGATATTTGATTTTTTCAACTTCTTCTATTATTTTGTTATTAATTTCAAAATATCTTAAACTAATCATGTTAACTTCTATTAATTTAGTCCTAACTTCTTCAGTACGTCAAGGATGTTGTACAGTCGTATTATATATACAGTACAATCTCGTTAGTGTGAACACAAAAAATCTCGGCTTGTTCAAACTACGGCATAGGTTCACATTAGCGAGGACGAATTAAAAAGAAATTATTTAAAACATGTTTTTATTATTTATGGGTAGTACATTACATGGCACTACTGGAAAAAATGAAGTTATCCTTGTTTGTACTTTCTTATTAGAGACATTTAATAATATAGCTTTTTCCTGAATATTTTTAAGACTTATAATATGACTAATATCTAATTCGTTGAATTCGGCCCATTTTATTGCAATATTTAGAGCTTCTACAGCAGCAGAGTGGGTTATTTCGCTCCTTTCAGACACTTGAATTTCATCATCGCTTTCTCCCGACAATTCATTCTCATTGCCTTCATTGTCAAATTTATCCATATTCCATTCTTCAATGTCTGCTGCTGTATATGCCACTGGTTCAGGTTCTAGTGCTTGTAACAAAGTGATTGTGTTGCGTATTTCATCAGGTTCTTTGGTCCACTTCTGTTGCAAAATAGACAATGGAAGATCATCTTCTTCATTAAATTCGGTGTTGTTTTTATTTAATATCTTATGCCAACATTTGGCAATTACCGATGGATCTACACGTTCCCACGCAGCTATCAAATTCAAGACAGCATCTTTTAGTGACAGATCTTTAAGCGCAACTGGTATGTTTTCCGTTTTAGAAACTATGGAACTCAATAATCGATTTCTGTAGCCAAGTTTTGTAAGTCTTAATACATTTTGGTCCATAGGTTGAATCAGCGGGGTTACGTTCGGGGGCATAAACATAACAAAAATTTTACCATCATTGCTTCTTAGTTCTTGCGCTGGTGGATGCGAGGGAGCATTGTCAAGAAGAAGGATAGCATTCTCTGGAAGGCTTTGACTACGTAAAAATATTTTAACCTACAACTTTTCAAAATACATCACAGAAATTTAATTTTGCATGCTCACCTCTGGAATAAACTGTTGAAAAAAACAGTTCTTAAAAATTTCTGTTGTCATCCATGCAGTTTTATTATTTCTGTAGACAACTGGATTATTGAAATTTTTGAAGCACCTGGGATTTTTTGATTTTCCAATCACCAGCGGTTTTAATTTATGAGTGCCTGTTGCGTTTATACAACCAAGAAACGTTATTCGCTGTTTTGTCATTTTCAAACCCGGAGCAGTTTTTTCGGAAAATGAAACGTACGTTTTTTCAGGCAAAAGCTTCCAAAATAACCCAGTTTCATCTGCATTATAAATCTGCTGTTCAGTTAAACCAAATTCCGTAATTTTTTGTTTTAATTGTTCTTGGAAAGGATCGACAAGCTCTGGTTGAGATGATAATTTTTCTCCGGTTATTTTCAAAAATCGTATGCCATACCGCATTCTAAATCGTTGAAGCCAGCCATGACTCGCACAGAAGTTTCCACGACCTCCATTAATTTTCTCATGCAAACTTAATGCTTTTTGTTTAAATATGTCTGCAGTAACAGGATGGATTTTTTCGCGTTGCCTGAGAAACCACTTATACAGAGCACTTTCCATTTTTGGATATTCAGGTGTTCTTAATGTACATTTTTTACTGGGTTTTAAGGTATTACTGACCACTTTTATAATTTTAGCTTTTTTATTTTTTATTGAACAAATTGTGGACTTCGCTACTCCATATTTTTTGGATAAAGCTGTTACACTCGCGCCTTTTTCGTGTTCTTCTATAATTTTGGCTTTTTCATATAATGATAAACACTTTTTCCTAACCTGAGACATTTTACAATACACTTAGCACAAACAACAGGATTATAGTAATGTTCAGCTCATACTACATGTTGTGAAACAGGGACAAAGCAACCCATATTCACACAATGGGAATCCCGGAAAAATACGGGATTCCCCATTTCATTTCACAGGAAAGTATCACTTACAATATATGATGTTCATATTACTGAATAATATACACTGTTCACGTTACAGGATACCTAATGGAACAATACTGATGTTCATATTACTGCGTTGTTCACATTAACGCAAGTTCATACTATCGGGATTATACTGTATTTATATAATTTAATACATTTCCTTCCATGCTGTGAAAGATGTATCAATGTAGTTGGCAGAGATATTAAAGGGTCATGGTTGAGAATTGGTGTATTATTTTTTCTGTTATGGAGAGAACAGGTTTCAGGACAAGATTTTTGGAAAGTTTATAGTAAATTTCTTCGTTTTTAGAAATAATATTCGAATGCTTAATTTGCCACATGTCATTCAATTATTTACATTTACTTATATTATTTTTTACCACTTCAATTCTAAGTTTTTATTTTCTTTAATAGCTGATCCCCCTATTTAAACTTATTAATTGTAACTCATTATTAGGGCCTTGGCACTTTACGGCACTAAATGTATCTTATGTTACATGGACATTATATTTTTCAATAGCCAGTATATACATTTACTTTAAAAATGTTACATGAAATGTACCTACAGTTCTTATGTAAATATATTACATATTACACTTGCGATGGATTGATTATTATACTGCCGGACTCTATTACAAATTCGGAAATATAAACACAGGTGTGTGTTTCCATTATCTAGACACTATTTTCAGTGTCGCCTTGCAAATTTTCTTCTAAAAATCTATTTCTCTTTGACCACACTATCTCTTTATATATTCAACATGTTCTTTCTATATCATAGCCAGTGGAGCGAAGCTATATATGCGAAGCTATATATATGTTATAGCATAATATTTCAGATGTAGTTCTAAGTTTGTATCTCTTTCGCAAAATTCTATTAGAATACTTATGTCAGGATTTACTTTAATTTATTTGTTTGTAGAATTTAAAAGAGCAAATGTATTTTGATTTTCAAATTTGCTTTTTTATTGTGCTTAAATCTGCAAAGTGTGTATTTATAAACTGTAATTGATTTCTTAGCTGTGGATTTTGAAGCAATTGCTTACATTTAACTATTTTTTTGTGAATCGTCGGCTAAGGATAGTCATACTGATTTATTTAATTTTCAGTGGACTAACAATACAATCTTTTAAATTCTAAAGTCTGTACACGAAGTTGAATTTGATGGAGCCTGTGGTTGATTAACTTAATCACTAAGGTTGATATATAACCCCTTTCCACATTAACTTTTGTAATTCTGTATACGCATTTCGACAACCAAGTTGTCATCATCAGCAGATAACTGCAAAGTGTCGCACCTGGTAAACTACGGCGAAAAATACCTGTACGAAAACAAACTCCGTACGCGATACACACCGTTAAGAATCTAAATGTACACTGAGTGTACATTTAGGTTCTCAACGGTGTTGTAAATGTACACCGAGTATACATTTAGGTTCTCAACGGCGTGTATCGCGTACGGAGTTTGTTTTCGTACAGGTATTTTTCGCCGTGGTTTACCAAGTGCGACATTTTGCGGTTACCTGCTGATGATGACAACTTGGTTGTCGAAATGCGTATACTAAATTACAAAAGTTAATGTGGAAAGGGGTTATATATTAACCTTAGTGATTAAGTCTGTACACGAAAATAAATCAAACAAAAATAACAAAGCATTTCTAGATCTACTGTACCATTAAATAGTTGTAATATTCCTCTAATGAGTATGGCTATATACTGCAAAGTAATTTATACAATTTACTTTCATTGCACTGTAATTTTCCAAAGATTTTATTTCCTTGGGCAATTCGTTAAATAATTTCATGCAAGAGTAGTATGCTCCACGTTGATATAACGACAGTCTATGTCGAAGATATAAATATTTTAGGCCGTGCCTGGTATTGTAAATTAATGTTACAGTTCTGGATTCAAAAATTTCTGGATGAGCCCAGACAAATTTAATAGATTCATATATGAGGCGTATAGACGCAAAACTCACTCTTTGCAGTTTCTCTTATTTTAAGTAATTCGCAAAAAACGAATGTGGATCGATTTTTAAGTGATATAAGTCTAATTATCTGCTAGGTGATTACAGTAGTCGTCTTAATTGCTATCACTAAGTCTGTATACATTATAGTTTGCAAAACAGGCTGTAATTTTAATTTTAAAATAGTAAACAGTTAGTTTTGTAGCTAATTTTTGCAAACAGTAAGTTTTGCATCAAATTCTATAAGTAAAAGGAGAACAAAGAATTTTAGAACGCAAAACAACTATTTATTTATTCGTAAATAATACAAAGTAATATAAATTCAGTAATTGTTCATTTATATTTCCAGGTCTATATATTTTTGATTTTCGCATTGCTCAGAATATTCCGTTTCGGAATCACTTGCGGCTTCTAGATGGTTTTTATTGTCTGCTTCTGATGCAAATAAAAAGTCTTTGTATAGTTTTAACTTCGGTTTCTCTCTCCAATTGTTTCCAAAATGTGAAACCAATAAGCGTCCAATCGAGCTTTTATCCCCTTTTAATTTTCTGCCAAAAGGAATAACGTTCGGAGCCAAACAAGATATTTTCCTGCCTTTCTTGCATATTCCTTTAGCTTCCCCGATGTTGCAAAAATAGTTTGGTTCGCCACGTAAAATAACATTCTCCTTGCCGCATCTTTTAAAAATAAATCTCTTGCTTTTAGTGAACTGGAAATGCCAAGAACCTGGTAATTTTATAACTTTTTTAGCTTCGTTTCTCCAGTCAAAGATGCTCCATTCATCAGTTTTTCGAATTGTTGAATGTTTTGTTATTATTTCTTCATACTCCTCAGGATTAATAATAACGGACTTTTTCTTCAAGCATTTCTCAATCAACCCAAACACTCGATCAGGAGGCATAAACGAATGCCCCACTATAGGAAATACTACTTCTAAGGTATCAACTATTTTGGGGGCATCTTTTAAAAGCCATGAAGAAAGCATTGCCATCATAGTGATGTTTTTATTCTGGCCTCCACAGCCATCAGCAAATAGGCGTACCATGTGCGTAATTTCTTTAAACTGAAATGTTTTTAAAAAGTGATGTACTGCAGAGGCTATTGAGTTTGAATCCTTAGGTGCATCAGTTTCCAACCAAAGGTAGGAAAACACATGAGTTGAATCAAGATGTCCTTTGGAACTACCATTCACAATCGTAAAATTATAATAATTTAACTGCTGGCTAAAGTAACAGGCCTGATCTGGTAGTTTTGGCAAAGCCAAATTTTTTTGACAATCGAAAGAAAAGTTTTCCACATTTAAATTTTCGGTTTGAAGTAGCTTATAAAATGCTTTTGCTTTCAGTTTATGCACTCGTTGTTCAGTTAGAACGTTTTGTCGTTCTTCTTCCTTCAGAGGGGTCTTTAAAATTTCGTCAGTCTTCAAACAGGTTGAGCATACGTCCGTTTGCGGTGAACCAAATCCTAAATTGTAATGCGTGTTAACATACTCCCGAAAATAGCTTAACTTTACACAGAGACTATCTTCAACGTTTGCTGAATACATTGAGTACAACTTCTTCAAATTTAGTTCACATGGTAAGTATAAACGATTGAAGGTTTTACTTCTACAATAGTGTGACTCTACACACTCTAGCGATTCTATAAATTTTTTTATTTCATTCTTTTTGTCGTCGTTTTTATTTCCCACTCTATCACCACCTCTCCTTTCTATTGGAATTTCGTTTTCATTCAAAAAGTTTTTTACCACTCGCTCAATCCTAAATCTGCTCAAACCAGTCAGTTTTAAAAATGCAGCCTTACAGACACGTATAAAATTTCCTTCACCATCAGGTACTTTGTAGGTGATTGAAACTGTGTTATTTCTTTTTTTATTCTTATCGGTTTTTTTAGGTTGCTCACCATGGCAACATTTAAGAATATACGTATCCTGCTTAACTTTATCTGGTGTTGAGTACAGCTTCTCATGAAAGCGTTTGATTTGATTCATTTTCAAAGTTGCACAGAAATATGGAAAACCGGGTTTCCCATTATGTCCACATGTAGGATATCCAGGAAATCCTTTTGGACGATGTCTTTAAGAAAATAACCTTCAGTATGAGCATTCATTTTAAAACGTTGTTTAAACTTACCGCGCTTTCTTCAAAGTATCTCTTGCAGATTCATGCCGGCGTTTTTTTCTCCCTTTTCCGGAGCAACAGGGCACAATGCTTTGACCATTTTTTATAACTTCCATTTACACAAAATAACAATAAAATAACTTTTAAAGACTGGCAATTAAAACACACAGACTTACAGTTAGTAATTATCAGCAAGCACTAACGTAGCGAATGACGAGAGTGCGCACGCGTTACTCTAAGACACGCCTCTTAGAATGATTTTGATTGGCTTAATAGCAAACAGTGAGATTTGCTTCGAAATGACAGAATCAAAGAGTGAATTTTGCAGTGAACCTTTAAATTTACTCATTATTTTCGGTATCGAACAGTGAGTTTTGCTAGAAACCGATACCACAGTAACATTCTTTGTAAAATTTCGAACATAACGATGTACTTTTCTGAATTTATGCAATTTTTGCAAAGAGTGAGTTTTGCATCTGTACGCCTCATATATATAATATATACTGCTACACTTGTTAGTATATTTTCTCGTTTGAAAGCACCCCTGTAGCTGTCTCTTGTGTCTCATATTATTCAGTATTCGTACTGGTTGTTTTTGAACTACAAAGACAGATTTTAAATTACTGATAAGAGCTCCCCAAAAAATGAACCCATATCTAAGTTCACTCTAAAAATTCGAATAATAAATTAGTTTAGTTATATCCTTATTTGTATTCTTGATCAGTGTTCTTAAACCGTTATTAGTGTTACTTAGTTTCTTGGTTAGTTTGAAGACGTGTTCAGTAAAAGTTAGCGAGTAATTGATCGTTATACCTAGGAATGAGTATGAGTATGGTAACTTTTGAAAAGTACGCATTTAGTTTTTGTTATATTTAATATAAGATTATTATCATTTAACCACCTTTCTAGTTTCTCCATTATAACATTTCTTTTTTTATCAATGCAGGAAAAGTTTTAGCTTTTAATTGTAAAATGATATCATCTGCATAATTAATAACAAAACAAGTATCAGTATCAGATATGAGATCGTTTATAAATATAATAAAAAGTAGAGGAACCATGATACTGCCCTGCGGTATACCCATAGTCGCCAACAGCTCTTTAGATACGATATCGGAACCATTAGCTACATTTTTGACTTGTACTACTTGCTTTCGTTCTGTTAAATAGGATTCAATCCATTTTAAGGCTACATCTTGAATACCATACAGATTTAATTTCTTTATCAACATATCAAACTTTACGCAATCAAATTCTTCATTCATTCTAAGAACATACCACAGGCCATTTTTACTACGAAATTCTACCGACTTACAGAAAAATTCTGATTTGTCCAGTTGAATTTTTAGTCCTGCTTCTTGTAGTTTTTGGAAGACTTTTCTTAGGTTGCTGATGTGTTCTTCCAAACTGGTGGAGAATACGATGATGTCGTCCATGTATACGAGGCAAATTTTGTTCTGTAGTTCTTTAAGAACATCGTCCATAACTCTCTGAAAAGTTGCGGGCCCATTTTTTAACCCGAAGGGCATACGAGCGAATTCGTAATGTCCGTTTTCGACGTTAAAGGCTGTTTTTGCAATGGATTCGGGATGAAGCTCGACTTGGTGAAATCCGGAAGCTTAGTCGAGGGTAGTGAAATAGTTGCATCTACCTAATTTGTCGAGTATGTCGTTTATGTTTGGTATTGGGTATCGGTCGTCAATTGTTTTTTCATTCAACTTTCGATAATCTACCACGATACGCCATTTTTGCCGTCCGCTTGCGTCGAGTTTCTTTGGAACTATCCAGATAGGTGAGCTCCAAGGGGACTGACTTGGTCTAATTATGTCATCGGTTAGCATTTTGTTAATTTGTTTTTCTACCTCGGGTTTGTGTATATAGGGATACCTGTATGATTTTGTGTGAATAGGAACGTCATCTGTGGTTTTGATTTCATGTTTAACCTTATTAGTAAACGTTAATTTATGATTTTCATCATGGAAGAGGTTAGAAAATTCG
>JAVIWB010006144.1:0-88738 GCA_031893035.1 Dermolepida albohirtum | reverse complement strand
CAGACTCGATTAAAGATTCAAAAAAGGATGAAAACTTCAGGTATTCTATTGTAACTGGCGAAGAGATGTGGTGTTTTCAATATGATCCAAAGCTCTGAATAGAAGCATCCAAGCGAAAGAAGACCGAAAAAAAGCCGTTTGGAAAAGTGAAGACAATGTTGATTTGTTTTTATGATTCGAAAGGCATAGTGCACAAAGAGTTCGTATCAATAAGTCAAACAATCGATGCTGTATATTATCTTGTTATTATGAAACGTATTTTAGCGGGTATTCGTCGTGTGCGCCCTCAATGTCGTGAAAATGGTAACTGAATATTAACACAAATATTTTGGAATTATAACCTACGAGGAGCCCACAGTACGCCGGTTAGATGCCGTACGGAAACGATTTTATTTATTTATATTTACATTTACACTAAATGCAACTTACCTTTAGCTAGATTTTGTCTGTCAACATTCTTTTACTACGTCAGTGTCAACACAGCACTTAAAGGACCCCTAAAAGCTCAGAAAGAACTACTACTCCTCTTCCGCCAGTTACACTTATTCATCAATTAGTTAAATTTAAAAAAAACTTCAGTATATAATTTATTGTTCACATATAATTGTATAACAAAAAATTATTCAGTTACAAAATGAAAATTATATATTCCGCACATGTTTTTCACAGAACTAGCACTTAAATGGCGTGTTATGTTTATTAAAACTTTGTTCTTACAATTGTTTCAAAATAATTTATTATAAAAATCACACAGGTAAAGACTTATGCTACAATCTAGACAGTATAAAAAGTCGTAAACATAATTCTAATGTACATTACAATAAAATTATTACAATGAAAATACCAATAATTTATTTTTCTATTATGTATGGCTGTAAATATTGTAATATTTCTTTTTGAAGAGGTATGTCATTTATATACGGCCCAAAATGCTTACAAATATTATACAAACTACGTTTTACTGCAAAATGGATACTAGACTTCATTTTGATATTAAAATCATCGTCACCATGTACTTTCCTTGTAAATGTAGGAATCCTATTGAGTTTCTCAATACTTGTTTTCAATTTTACTAGTGCAGAAAGTATCACTGGTAAGTCTTTCTGAACGACACCAAAATTATCCTCTTTTAATGATGCGACAGTTAAATTAGATAATCCCTGGGTAATCCATATAATAACTTGACCATTTTCTAAACAACACTGTATATTCTTCAATGGTAAATATCCAAATAAATAATTAATTCCAAATCTTGTTTTTACTATTGTAGTAACGATATTCATTTTTTCAGTAAGTTTTCCAACAAGTGAAGTAGTGATTGACGAAAATGGGTAATTTTTATTTTGTGTTACATTTATAATTTCCATAGGTACATCGAGACTTTCTAATTTTAAATTCCTCATATTACTGGAAAAATAATATTTTGTAGGAGTTTGTTCTATGGGTTTTGCAGGTGTTTCAGCTTTCTTTGCAATTTCTGGGCTTAATACAATATTTAAAGATGCATTTAAGGTTTCTGTGTATTCGGAAATTATTTTTAAAATATTGGTGGCCAAATTATTCCAATTGTTAGGATGATTTCCAGGTTGCGATAAAACAAAACAATGTTTTCTCTTTTCTATCGAACTTCTTGAAAAGAGAAATAAATCGTAACAGGCTAAATTTTGAATAATAGGAATATTTACTGATAGCGCATATGGTAATGTTAATTCACTTGTATTAAAATTAGAAATTGGAAAGTCTATAGGCTCCGCTAAGAATAACTCAAAAAAGAAACGCATTAATTTCATAGTGAAAATATATAATGTACTGAAGAACCAAGAGAACAAAACAGTTGTAAGTGAAAAACTAGAATCTAACTTATGCAACTTAAGTATTTCACTAATGTAACTTTGTGCAATATTCCCCCATAAAAAATAAATTATAAGGAAATACGAAGTTGGCCAAAATGATATTTTCTGACTAAGCTTTATTGTTGGTATTAACTTTGACTTGAATTGCAATAATTTGGACTGTTGAATAACAGGAAATAAAATTCTATTTTCTGAAGAATAAATACGAACAAAGTAATACAAACCAGTCCATAAACCACAAGTAATCAAATAAAAAAATTCTGTGTTTAAGCAATAACGATCTTTCTTACATGTAGTCAAAGCTTTTCCATATTCTCCTCCGACAAGTAATAAATACAACCATGTAATTAATCCTCCGCTGAATATGTGTAAGGCAACTAATATTATATTTCGTAATGAAAATGTGGATAAAATTTTCTGAATCCTAGTAGTATTGCATGATGGTTTTAAGACATAATCTTTTGCACATATAATACTTTGAGCAAATATTATACTCAAAAATGGCAAAACAAATAACCATGTGCTGATAGATGTTAGTGTTGCAATAGTTAAACGTAACCATTTCAGTGGGTGCAATATATCAACATTCATAACCAGTAAGAAAATTGTTAAAATTAAAACTTGAGATAGCACACTACTTGTTACGGCAAGAGATAACTTCCTTAAAAGTAGCTCCTTGCATCCTGGACTTGTTTTAATTTGTAAATTTGTATCCATACTACTTTCAGAAAATCTCTTGATGTGTTCTTACAAAATTTAAACCAATATTAAATGTTCATGACGTAATAAATTATCACGTTTTATATATATATATTGATAAATTAACTGAAATTAATCCAATAATCTGCAGTAAGTTCGTTTAAGAATTTAAACTACTTTATTTTAAAAGCATTTAACAAAGTTACCAATAGAAAATAGTCTGTCATGAAAACGTTAGGGAATATGTAGTGACATACAATTTAAGAAATTCCCTAGTGTAGAGGCGACATGTATTCTTTTATAAAAAAAAAATATAATTCAAAGTAAGTGTTTTGGAACATTTCATCATAAATAATTTTTCTAATTTTTTGTTTATTGAAGTTTTAAATAATATATATATAAACATATCCAAAATAAAAATTGACGTAAACAGTAAAATTTAAATCCCACTCTACTTCATCGCTACTTTATAAATACCTTTTTCACCTGATTCGAGTAACTCGATTATTTCTTAATAATTTAGTTATAAAAGTGAAAATCTCATTTTTCTAATTCTTACATTCAAATAATTTTTTTAAGATGGTAAGAGGTAATTCTTATTGTCAACATAGATGTCATTAGCTTCCTGTATCTTGTAATCGACTAGCGCCACATTTTAAATATAAAATTATCATTGGATAAAGTCAGAGTGGAAATAAAATTATTGGTTTCGACTTCGTTGGCCATATATACTTTACCATTACAATTTTAAATAAGAATGAGGATTATTATTATACTATATTGTAAGTATAATATATACATTACCATTAACTTCAATTTAGTGCAAGTTATACAAGTGAACAAAACTAACACAAAAACTTTATTAAGAAATTTGTTTTTATATTTAATTTATATACAAAGGATGTTCAAATATGTAACTTTTTGTAAAGCGGTAACATCTCTTAGCATGTGACAATAAAATGGTCTTTATTGTCCAGTAGGAATGTTTCGCACAATTGAAGTACGTCGTAGTATCAGCTGATAATTAATCACAGTATCGCACCTGGAATCATAGCAAAATCCGCACAGAGACAAAGTCTATACTTGACTTACACCGTCGAAAACAAAATACAGTGTAAATTTGTATCACATAATTTAAATTATATTCTAGTCTTAAACTAAATCTTTAACTTAAGATATCTGCTTACATATACAAACCTTTTCGTTAGTCGTATATCATTTTTGTGAGAAGTGGAACAGACACGAATAGGGATTGCACCTCCGCAAGCGTTCACCACAGAGTCTTTGTTTTTTGAAATATATATGCTTTCAGAAATATCTAATTCACGATAATTATACACCAGGTGTCGCACTTGGAACGACGCCAAAATCCGCACGGATTTCGACGGTGTAAATTTAGTACGGACTTTGTCTTTGTGCTGATTTCGCCGTGGTTCCAGGTGCGATACTGTGATTAATTATTTTATCTGCTCATGATGGCAACAACCTAATTGTCGAAATCGAATACAGAATAGGAAAATTATTGTGGAAATAGGTATAATAACCTTAACTGATTAATTTAATCAACCGCAGGGTCCATTAAAATTTAATTTCTTAGCCAATATTAGGTTGTGTGTTCATTATTTAATTTACTATCATAAGATTAACTAGAAGTAAAAAATTGGCACACTATCTTATTTTATTTTGTTGTGTCAACTGTTTTCATATCGTAATAATGAAAATATTTGTGATGTACGTATACTGAACTTCATGAAGTTATTAGCTACAATAAAATTGCAGAATTATATATAAATATTTTATTTAAAACTTACATAGACTTTAAACTTTGTACAACACAATTACAATAACACAACTTTTCTTGGATTTTCTGCCATCCAATTGATAAACAGCTCTGAACATTAGGTAAATAATTTCTAAGTTCTTCTTCCGATGCTATTGTACTTCCATGAGACTTTAAAAATATACTTAAATAAACTTGAGCCAATTCAAAGTCCTTATTTGATTTCGCCATAAATTCAATGCATTTCAAAAATTGCAACATCACAACTACAGAACCACCTTCCCCAACACCTAGAGATTTAATCTCATAATCAATTAGAGATGGATTGAACTCTTTAAGTTTATCCACTGGACACGAAAAGTTGTCTGTGCTTGCAGTTTTCTCTAATAGTTTCCCGAAATCAGTTAAACTTGATATATTTTGTGTAGTCCGTAATCTACTCACGTCACTCTCTCGCGCATCCTTCAAGTCAAACTGTAAGTTTAGCGAGGGAATTGTGGGTATAAAAAACGGTGCTGTTTTTGGCGTTTTTGCTGGAGTTTTCGGTTTATTTTTTCTCTTAATAACATCAAGATTTAAAAGATTTTGCCATCTCGATGTAGGCAAACCAGACAACGTAATTAACTCAGCGCTTATTTGATCTCGAGATATAAATTCCTCGGTTTCTACAATGGATGCGTCATTTGCTGAAACTTCTTCGCGCAATACTTCCGGCAATTTAATGAGGGGAGGATTTTCATCTGGCGATAAAGCCTTTAATGTTATGCGTGAAAAAAGGGTTCGGTTACTCCACAAAAATATCCCCAAGTAATTCACATGAGCTGTTGCTAACGCTTCACTGGTAGGTGACATACTTAATGCTACACAAGGTGATTCGGTGCAGAACTGATCCACCAATTGAGCCGATAGAATATCCCAAGTTCGTATTGAGCAATCCATAGACGCTGATATTAACCAATGCGAATCAGGGCTAAATGTTATATCTGTGATTTGCCCTGTGTGTCCTAGGAATTTTCTAATATAACTTTTTGTGTCTATATCAATAATTAAAATAGTAAAATCCTCTAAAGCAACTGCTAGAATTGAACTTTCGGAATGGCTTCTAAAGAAATTTACTGATTCATCTATTTGTAATACCTTTACGGGAATTTTACCTAGAAAATTTTGAGGAAATTAACTAATAGTTTTACTAAGAAAGTATAGTTAAAATAAAAAAAAGATGACAAGTATAAAAAAGAGAAAAAAATAAGTACATATGTGCATATATACATATACATGTTCGAACGAAGGTTCTCGCGGTTGTAAGTATGAGTAATATTAGATTCTCGGGCTCTCCGCAATGTTGGACAGAAATTCTCGAAAGAATCGGCGTTTCGACGTTTCGATGATATCTCAATCATCTTCTTCAGGAGTTGTTTCGTAGTGAAGCGTCAACCTGAAACTCCTCGAAAGAATCAACGTCCCGATGACATCTTGATTATCTCCTTCAGGAGTTTCAGGTTGACGCTTCACTACGAAACAACTTCTGAAGAAGATGATTGGGATGTCAGCGAAACGTCGAATAGCCGATTCTTTCGAGAACTTCTGTCTAACACCGCGGAGAGCCTGAGAATCTAATATTACTCACACACACACACACACATATATATATATATATATATATATGTGTGTGTGTGTGTGTGTGTGTGTGTTACACTTGATGTTTTCGCGGACATATGATGAAATATTATCTCGGGTTTTAAGCCGAGTGTAAATTATGTCTTAAGAAAGACCGTTCTTTCCCTCAACGTTTCAACGAGATCTCACTCGTCACCTTCTGTATATATATATATATATATATATATATATATATATATATATAGTATGTATGTTTGTATATTTTTAAAAAGAAATATACCTTGATTTTTAAATGCCCAGAATTTTATTTTACGATCTTTTCCTCCACTCACAACTACTTGATTTAAAGTATCACAGGCCACACCCCGAACAGCTCCTTTGTGCGCTTTCGGATCGCCGTACTGACTTCTCCAAATGCCCGATTGTATATTGAATCTAAAATTGAAAGTGCATAAATCAATTGAAATTACATAGACATGACTGAATCATAAACGAAAAAGGCACCGTAATATGTAAGTCTATGTTTAAAAAGCCATACAAATATGAAGTTTGTTTTTCGGAGGCTAGATGATGCGTTTAAAACTCGTGATTTATTTATATATTACCAGGTTGTTCAATAAGTTTTGTCGTTCGATAAGAGATGGCGCTCTTACGTTTGTCGTTTTAGTTTTATAAAAATTGTACTACTTTTTAATGACACGTGGTCGTACAAGTCTTGAAGTCGATCCACGTCCAAAAAGTGCATCAACACTAGAAATCGTAGCAAAAATGCAGGATATGATTTTGGAAGATCGTTGATTAACTGAGAGTTATTTAGCAGAAGTCCTAGGCATCTCATTAGTCAGTGTGAGCAATATTTTGACTAAAGTTTTGGGTTTCAGAAAGCTGTGGGCAAAATGGGTGCCGCATTCGTTAACAATGAACAAAAACACATTCAAATGCAACATTTGAAACGTTTTAGAAAGAATAAAAACGATTTTGTACGTCGTTTCACCACTATGGATGAGACTTGGATCTACCACCATGATATTAAATCAAAACAAGAGGCTAAGGAGTGGTGTGAACTCGGTACTTCGGCTCCGGAGCTGTTTTCACACCTCAAAAAAATTAATGCGTGGAAAACGATTTTCATCGAACGAAATGATAATAGCAGCCATGGAAGAGTATTTCGACAGCCTTCCGGATTCTCACTTCAGGGATGAAATCCATAAATTAGAAGAATCTATTTCAAAGCATAAAATCGAGTTTTTTTTTATAGAACGACAAAACTTATTGAGCAACCTGGTATGTGCGGAAGCGATTTACTATCTCAGCAGTATTGCATAATCACAATTGTAATAAACAATCATTACAAAACGCAAACAGGCACTGCCGATAGATTACATCATGTCACTGACGCGAAGATGCCTCGCAGGAGCAGATTGTTGACTACGAGAAGTGTAAATAAATTTCTAAATAGTTTTCCTACGGCAAAGTATACAGGAACTATAAATAGCACTTATCCAGCTTTTCCTGCTGGGCTGTCCGCTACTATAAACTCAGAGATTGCTCAGCATTCGTAATGACAGTAAAAATATTAATAAATTTTTGTATGCGGTTAGGTATTTCAAGAAAGTAATATTTTTCATTCTAAAAGTTCTATTGATCCTACTTTAAGCAATAGTCTACAAAAAAATATTCTAATGTGGACGGTTTAGTGATTACGAAAGGACGAAATATATCCACAAGAAACAATTAAAGACTGAATTCTGTACCTTGGCAATTAATTTAACCCTAATTATTTAGCATAATTATTTTACTCGGTTCCAGTGAACATAATAACAATTATATTTACAAAGAGCATATAAGTAATGTTAATGAAAATTAATAATTCGCGAATAGCGGTATGTGAATTGTAAATTGCCAAGCGTTAATGTGACCAACTACTTCATATATAAATAAAAATCTGAATTTTCAAATTACACTTTGCGCACTTTTTTTCTAGCAATCGTAAATGGCTGATTTTCTCAACTTGAACCGGTATGCAAAAACTATGTCCTTTAAAACTTGCATTGTAATATATTATTACCTGTCTACATGCCCGCCACTATACCCTATCAGCACAAAATTTCCACAATGTGATAAATAAACGCATGTTGGCACTTCTAAATTATTATCGCAATTTTTCTTTTTAAGCCTTTCTGGTAAAAGTTTTAATTCGCCCATTTTCAACTTGTCATATGACCATGTGGTTACCATGGACAATCCTAAAAAATGAAAAATCAGATAACGTATTTTTGTTAACTGCAAATATCTACAATACCGCCAATTAAATTAGTTAATCTTAATTGATTAATATATTTCAACGTCGTAAAGAAAGTGAAAAATTTTTTGCCAAAAATTCCATTATACATATAAAGGGTTTTCCAATAAGGACTTGACAACTATTTTTCAAAATAAAATGCAGACCATTTGAGATATTTCAAAAACTTTATTATCGGGTTGAAGTACAATCAAAACATTTATGAATGGAACTCGACTTCGTTCATATGGCCACCGCGGGCACGTTTGCAGCGGTCGATTCGTTGGGCCCAATTTTCGATGACTCGGCCACACAATTCGGCCGAAACGGCTGCTATTTCGCGTTCAATGTTGGCTCTGAGCTCTTCCAACGTTGTCGGCTTGTTGGCATAGACCAATGACTTGACGTAGCCCCAAAGAAAAAAGTCTAGAGACGTTAAATCGCACGAACGAGGCGGCCAATCGACTGGTCCATTTCTTGAGATAACACGCTCATCAAACTTACTCTTCAATAAATCGATTGTAACGTGTGCTGTGTGGCTTGTGGCGCATGTTGTCCAAGTCCACATCTTCCAATTCGGGCCAAAAATAATCGGTAATCATGGAGCGATAACGATTACCATTCACAGTAACGTGACGACCATTATCGTCGACGAAAAAATATGGCCCCATGACGCCGCCGGCATGCAAACCGCACCAAACAGTTATATTTTGTGAATGATGTGGTGTTTCATGAAGCACATGTGGATTTTCACCCGACCAATAACGCATATTTTGCTTATTGACGAACCCATTGAGCCAACAATGAGCTTCGTCACTGAAAATGATTTTGCGATGAAATTTATCATCTTGGCGCATCTTTTCCAGAGCCCAATCGGAGAACGTACGTCGCTTCAAATGGTCCATCAGCTTCAATTCTTGAGTCAGCTTGATCTTGTATGGGTGTAAACCAAGATCCTTACGCAAAATTCGCCATAAAGTGGTCTGGGCGATGCCCAACTCTTGAGAACGCCGTGGAATTGACGGATTTGGATCATTTGCTACGGACGTTTCAACGGCAGCGATATTTTCGACACTTCGACCAACCCGTTGTCTCACTGGCACGGCAACATCACACAACGAATATGTAGACTCAAATTTTTGCACTAAACTTGTTACTGCCTGTCAAATAGGGCGAGAATTACGACCGAAAATCGGAGTTAACGCTCTTAAAGTAGCGTTCACCGACTTCGAATTTTTGTAGTAAATTTTTATAATTTGAAGACGTTGTTCATTCGTGTACTTTACCATGATGAAAATGTTAAGTTTGCTGAATAAATTGACAGTGACAGTTCGATGATTAGTGAAAGGGTGCGTTCACAAATTGAATTAAAAGTTGTCAAGTCCCTATTGGAAAACCCTTTACATCTAAGATCAAGAATTTTTCAAATTTGAAACGAAAACATTCAGATTAAGTGGATGAATTATAATTTTAGTTTCCACAATAGATTAAATATTTTATTATTAATCAATACAATACGTTTTCATTTTAATGGTTATATTCAAACGACAAACAATAGTTTACGATACACTAAATTACCTGAGTGAATAGCTGCTATATTATCCCAATCTTTCTCCCGTGTTGTTCCACATGCAAATTCGAGTATCGGAGGCATTTTTAATGGATCTTCCATTAATCGTTTCTTCTTCTTACTTATTTTCCGATTGTATGAAGCTCTTCCTAAACTTTTATTGAACATTTCAGTCTGCGTGTTAAATATCCTTAGAGTAGAATCAGCAGCACAACTTAAAATATTGTGTCCATTTATTCCATGATATCGTATGAAGGATGGGGAAGATGAATGACCTATAATAAATATATCATTATATAAGAAATGAAAAAACCACAATAACATATGAATTATGTATAAAATAATCTGTATTGATGAAAATAATTTAGTATGTGCAATAAAGAAAAAATATATGATGAACCCGACAAGATAGATGATACTACGAATAACTACCTTGTTTAAATTTTTAGTTGCTTATGTTTTTGATTATGGCCAAGGTGCATTGTATATAGAACAATTATAATTAATACGAACTTTATTCTGAAATAAAAAACTTGTATACATAATCATATAGCATGCATTCAGTAAATTCTGACTTCCCGAACAGTTAGAAATGTGAAATACGAACTTATTTTATTTTAGTTAGAAAATCTAAACATAAAATAATTGAAAAACAATGTAACTAAGAAGGAAATTTTTTAAATATTATTAGATTACTTTTACTTAAACAATTGACTTTAGTTATAGTACCAGTAGTTTATTAAAGCTCATTGGTTATTAATTTTTTTACTTATACATTGAAGTAAATTTTCTTTAACAAAATTAGCTTACAAATTGAATTGGTTATATTAACTTATAAATGAACAATTTTTGTTAATATACTTAAGAAAACTCTTACCTTCTCGTATTCTCAATAACCTAGCACCACCATCACTCATATCAAATATCCAAAGCTTTAATGTATTATCTGCCGAAGAAGTAACAACTAATGGTTCATTTGGTAAACATTCCAGTCCTGTAACCGCCCCATCGTGTGCAGCCAAAAGTTGTGTAGCTAGTCTCTTTTCTTCTAAATTCCAAAATACTATGTGTCCATTAACACTTCCTGTTGCCATAATAGGAACGCCATCTGACCGAAAAGATATCGAAGTAACTAATCCCCAGTCTTGATAAAATTCTGTCACAGTTTCGTCGAATTTTAGATTATGTAAAATTACTCTGCCAGTACATAACCCAATTGCCATTACGTCAATTGCAGGTGCCTGTTCTAAACATGAAATGCTTGTTCCCCATCCTTTGAAAGAATATATTAATTTTGATGTATTTATATTCCATAACTGTAATGTTCCTTGCTGACTCCCTAACAAAATTTTATTAATATATGTTGCTGGATGGACCAAAGTAGTAATTTCAAATGAGTCATTATTAAAAGTCAATTCTAGAGATAAAATTTCTGCCTTTATATCCCAAACCTTCAGTGTGCCACCTTCATCTACAGATATTAAATGCGGTCCAAATGGTAGCATAAGATGTACTGGTTTTTTATGTCTTTTATATGTATGTTTTAATTCAGTTCCTCTCCTCCAAGCATAAATTACATTATCGCATGCTGTATATACATGGTATGCATCAGAAGAAATGCATGTAATATCACTTGGATGAAGACCACTAACACTAAGCAATCCAAAGTTTGATATACCATATGTATGAAAAGATTTTCCGGTGCATGTAATTATCAAATTTTCTTTCCTACTTTTAATGTAACGAACTTGTAGCGGTAAATGATTACTAACATAACCTAATCCACGACAAGGTAAAAATATTTTGCTTCCTTCTGACATTATTATTATACAAAAAAATTTTATTGAATAGATTTGTAACAGAATTCGATTTGTATATTTACAACTTATAACCTATACTTAGTAAACTCTTAAACGAATGTATACATTTGATATACACCAAAATACACGTGCGTATACTACAAAAATTTCTATTTGCCAAATCCGTGGTAGAGGAACAAACTGGACTATAATTTTTCCTGGTGGCACGTCATCGTTAGTGTACATAATATTACAATTAGCTATGTTATCGGTATGTTATTTTAATATTTGGTCAAACGAGGTGATAAACGGGGGCAAAAATATTAATTTAATAAAGCAGGCGTATTTAAAATCGATGAAAGCAAAAGGGAATTATGTAAATAAATGTATATATTAATGCTGCATTAATAGATATATTTATACGTATCATTGGTGTCTTTATAAAACTTTTCCTACTATTAGATATTACAAATTTCTAGCAATAAATTGGTCAAATATATTTAAATAGTTGTTTAATTTATTACATGCATATTAATATTTTATATAAATAGTATATTTAAAAACGCGCGCTAAAAGTAGTTCGTCCTGGCCACACTTTGACGTACAAGTAGTTACTTAGTCTTTGCCTCACCATTTGAGAAATTTGGTTTTTTATGGTGACTAACAAATCATGATCTCATTTGGATGTCATGCGGCAACCATAAATATATAGAGACTATTTTATGCCATCTAGTTATGAACTCAGGAACTCAAAACATCGTGATGGACATCTCAGAGAAGAAATTTAAATGTAGTTTCATAAAGAAGACAAAGAAATTTAAACCGCACTTGACAATAGTTTAGCTGGAGGCAGTCCTTTCCCAAGGAACAATTTTTAAATTTCGCGGGTGTTTTAAGTTGCCCAAGGAAAAAATAACTACATCTAAAATTATATTTTATTTTATTACAGCATGAATATTAATAATTAAGGTGTATATTTCAAAATCAAAATTAAAACGAAAACCATACGCATTAAAAACATGTTATTTCCTAATTTCTTGAATGAATTGAAATCATAGCTAACCTTTATTTTTACTACTACCAACTCAAAACTTCCGCGTAATTTAAAAATTGTTCCTTGGGTTGAATTTATTTTTATTTTAAAGAACATTTAAAAATTTTCCGTTGGCTAAAATGTATTGCTTCTCAATTTTTACACAGTGTACCATAATTTTTTTTGTATTAACACCGTAACCTAAATATATATTTCGTGATCTAAAAAAATGGAACTAATTATAATAGAAAGGTGCTGTTTGCATCTGTACATAGTTTTTCTGTCACTTCGCGATCCATTAAAATTAGATTTTGAGAAGCTCTACTAAAATATTACAATAATATTTGACGTATCTTTTCATGAAACTAAACTAAACTAAACTATATCAAACCTATCGGCTTATTTTAATTCAATTTATACTATCACTTCCTATATAAGTGAATACGACCCGGTCCCTACTGTCTGCATTTTTACATCTCTATATTCTGTCTAAACAGTTTGAGAAATAGTGGATAAAAATAAATAAAAAAAAGTTTACATCACTTTTAAAAAAGTTATTGTAGCACCGGATGAACATCTCTAGTATCCATAGGGATAAAAGGAAAATTAAATTGGCAAGCTAAGTAGTTGGTAGGGATTTGTTGAACATTTAAAATAATTTGACAGCTCTTTTAAATAAATATCTGACTACTGGATGAGCAATCTCATATGCCCCGTAGTAATACCACAAAAATCCCCAAACTAGGGTATTTCGATGATTTAGAGGTATCGACCCTGATTATGCAGTTTGTTTATCATTTTATATTTCGTTATTTACTTCTATTTTAAGCAATTTCTTTTTATTTTCATTCATTATTTACAATCTGTATTTATCAACACATTATCAGGAGTGTATATTTAGTTTTATAATAAGTAAACTGCAACATTTTTACGCGTTACAAATTGTTGCCTGTTCCTTTGTCTTCGGCCTGAACCTCATTCTTCACCCTGTGACCCAATTGTATCTGTCAGGAGTTTCATAAAACAATATTTAGAATATCTTTATTTGGTAACACATGATACATAGATGAATATAACGTCACAAATCAAGCAAAATCAAGATAGAGAATAGATATACTCGTTACAATCCTGCATAAAATAATTTACTACTAGGTATCCCAAGGTAGAAATTATTTATGATACATTTGTCAAGCATAAAAGTAGATTTGTAGAATGATTTATAAATTATTGCAAAAATTATCAGAACAGACAGGTAGCCATCTTTCTTACACAAAACACAAATGTTTGTTATAGGTGTAGCCTACGGTAATGCCCGTGCTGCACTTAAGAAATACTCTGAATTTAAACCATATATTGATCCACTAACAATTACATGCTCATAATTCTGGTGCTCAAAAAGAATACTGCAACTGGTTTAGCAATATATTTGACAAGGATGAGATATTAGATAAGTTTTTTTCCAGATAAGGCTAGGTTCCACTTTTCTGGATGTCGCATATGGTCATCTAAAAATTCGCATGTTTCACATAAATAAGAGTACATCCTGTAGAGGTTGGAGTTTGGGGTTGCTACAAGCACATGCATTGTGGGATTAGCGTTTTTTATGACACAATTAACACAGCTAAATATAGAAAACATATATTAAACTTGAACTGCACAACAGTTACTTCTGAGAAGATGGTAGTACACCACATACAGCATATGCCAATTTAAATTATTTAAGAGAATTTTTTGATGAAGGATTAATTAACAAGGATGTTGACCAGCAAATTCTCCAGATTTGACTGATTTTTTTGTTTAAATACTTGAAAGTCTTTAGCAACATACTGAGTACTTTGGAGGAATTGGAGCACTCAATAACAGAAGCAATATACAATATAAATTTAGAGATATTAAAATGTTTCTATCACATGAGAAGACTAGTGGATTTATGTTTACATTTTGATGGTTATTTTGAACACTTGCTATAGTTTACAATGTTTATTTACCTGTTTGTTTTAAATAATATTTATAAATTGTTTTTAAATAAAGTTTATGGTAATTTTATGCTGCAATAAATATTATAAACGCATGAAATATTTTCTTTCATTTTTACATACCGTAAAATACCTAACATAATTCAATAATGCTTCGATATAATGTTTCCAACTCGCACCATTTAAAGGTGACAACTGTTTAAACTAATATTATTAGGCGGGAAATTTAAAATTGTAGTCTGGACGTCACAAATTCAAAACGATCTGAAATAAATATATAGATATAGCTCTAAATTCACTAAGGCAATTAAGGATAGATATTATTCTTCAGTGTTCATTGTAAATTATAAACTTACATATAAATTATTGCTATTTAATGCATAATTCAAAATTAATTAATCATGTATAGTTTTAATTATAGTTACAACTAGTACACATTCAAAAAGATATAAGCATGACAGCAATTTTATGTCAATACTTTTGCAGTGGTATTTATGTAATTTATTAATTGCTGATTAAAGTATAGCAAACAATTATTGGAATGATTCCAATCTTATCTATGTTACTACATACAAGTAATAAATGTTGCCAATAACTTTTGTGCTTATTATTTGTAAAACTTCCATTTGCAGTATAAGATAACGGAAATACATAGTCATTAACTATAGTTTATTTATAATACTAAAATTACTAAATTTTTAAAATATAGAGCAAAAGATGTTGGACTATATTGTATAAAATGTATAACAATTTTTTAATGTTTATTGCATAGGAAATTTTAAAAATTTTAATTTTTATAATGCATAATTTAATTTCAGACTATAATCCATTTACAAAAACTTTTCTATACGACAGAAATATAGTTTTCTTTTTGTGAGCAATTTATTAAAAAAATTATTTTTATATTTTTATTTATGTACAGAAATGATCAATTGTTGGTATGTTGGCAGAAGTGCAATTTAAAAATGTGATTCAATATGGCGGCTATTTAGTTAATGCACGTCATCGTACATAGATCAAGGTTAATTTATGGCGCTTAGCACCTTGTTATAATCAAACATATCACTGACTCCGACATTTGCAGTTTTCTCATCAAGTAGTACCGACGGACTAGTAATAACATCAATCAACATGTCTAAAGAATTCAGTTATGCTGACGTACGAAAACGCAATAATAATCAAGGTGCTTGGGTTGTTATTCATAATGAAGTATTTGATGTAACGTCTTTTTTAAATGAGGTAAGTGTTCCATTTTATTAACTGAAATTGTACACATATCCTAAAATACTTTAATTGTACATTCAAGTTATATATGTATGTATTTATTACGAATTTGTTTCTGTATATCTATGATCATTATCCGAAGAAGCGTTCCAGTCTTATCTGTGATCCTAATTTAAAAAATTAAGTTATTATACCGACTAAACTATTATCGCGTCGTTACAACCGTACGCATGTATGTAATCAAACCATTAGAAAAACGATTCAAGAAAACATTCTGTAATCATTAATTCAATTTATGCGTGTATTAAATTTAAAACAGCCTCATTCTTTTTCGATTATATAATTTCCAACATAAAAATGATTTGCGCAATTTAATCTTGAAATCGCGTAGTTGCCAAAATAAGTTATTTCATAAATTTAAAAACGAAAATTAAATTAGCACGTATATTATAAAATTATTAAATATACAAACGTATCTCTTCTTAATAGTATATTCTTGATAAATTATTTCACATGTTTGTAAACTTTTTCGGATGGTAAATAAATGTTTTTACAATGTAATTTTGACCAAAGACACCATCATACTATAGATACTATGTAAAAACACACACACATGTTTAAATTTTGTTGCTAAGAAAACAAAAAATTTGTTAATTAAGGTTGAATGGTGCATTCTAATAAAAATTATTTGTAAATATAAAAGGATTAAATATCGAACATTTCGAGAATTTTTACTGCAAAGATTAATTTCTTTGATCGTATTATAATCATTTAAAATTAAGCCAGTGACAAAATGAGGACCAAGTGAGGAAAAATACATATAATATTCCAACAGTAAATTTTAATTCTTACATTATATGTATTTATATTCTGTTTATTTAATAGTGATGCTATTAATCACTCAAATGTGTTTTTTACGTTCATTTTTTATGCATAAATTATGTGTAAGCTAGTGAATTTTTCAAGTTTATTGTATTATTGTTTTAAAAGGAGATTTTTGGAGGGGTGATTTGAAAAGTTGAGTGTTAATATATTAAATAAACTTAACCCTTCGATCGATCTTTGTATTTTTTACTTTGTGAATAATATACGTGAATAAGCATATTTGTTATCTGGTAAAAATATTGATACATTTTATTAATGCGTAGATTACATAAGCAGTATATGCTTCTGTATTATTTTATTTCATTAGTTTTGTACGTGTTTTAAAAATAGTAACATTAAGAATGCTAAAATATTGAATCGTAAAGTATCATTAGATAATAGAATAAATTCAAAACGCATAATCCTACGGTATATGTGCAACATACATATTTATATATATATATATGAAAGGAAGAGTAATATTATATACGCCACAAATTTATAATAAATTTTCAAGCGTCAAGCTTTTTTTCTTGCTGCAAGATATAAATTTTTATGTGAATTTCTGTATTTTACGTGTCTCGGTGATCACATAAGGAATTACTGTCTGGATCACATGATTATATAAATTCAATTACATTTTTCACCTATAAACACTTTATTAGCAATAGGAATTGCAATATATTCAAGTTCCCCAAGTGAAATTCCATAAATTTACTTAAAATTTGTAATTAAGTTTCTTAATGGGAAAATAATATCTTCCTCTGTTCAAGCATAGGAATGTACGAACGAATGAACAAGGGCATTTCTAAACACCTTTCTTATTGTTTCAGCACAAATAGCTTTTCTAAATAATTACTCGACATATTTGCCAAACTTCGCATTTTCAATATTCTTTTTTTACTTCACTCACGATTTGTTGTTCATTTCAAAAATTTTAAACGCCTTACATGGCTTACTATGTCTTTTTATATATTTTTTATTACATAATAAACTGTGTTTTTGCATGCTCGAGTATTTGGTGAAAATGTTTGCCTCTTTAATATAGTTAAACAATTAAGATTAATATAATCTCTTTCCAAAATAATTGCCGTATTCTTCTCAACTAAATTGTCATCATCAGTAGATAATTATTCACAGTATGGCACTTGGACCCAGGACAAAATCTGCACAAAGACAAAATCCGTACTATACTTACACCGTAAGTATAGTACAAAATCAAACGCTGTAGATTCGTTTCACGTAATTTGAATTTTATTCTAGTCTTCAACTAAACACTTAACTTAACGTACCTGCTTACATATACGAACCTTTTTGTCGGTCGTACATTACTTTTCCATGAAGTGGAACACATATGAGTTTGGGATAGGACCTGCCGGCGCTTAATACATGGTTTCTGGTTTTTGAAATATATATATATATATATATATATATATGTTTTCATAGATATCTAGTTCACGGTAATTGTTATTCTTAACTAAATATAGACAATCCGCGGTTACGTTATGATTATTCCCTAAGAAATGCTCTGTTAAACTAGATTTCTCAGGTCGTTTCAACTTGATGTACGCCATATGTTCCCCATACCGGAGTTCTATCGGTCGTTTTGTCTAACCTATGTATTGTTTATTGCAATCGAGACATTTCATAAATCCTCGATTTCGTATTGACCTCGACTTTGTCTTTCGCATTTCCTAAGAGGAATTTAATAGAGTTAGTGGACCGAAATGTAACTTGAAAACTGCGCTCTTCAACAATACTAATTTTCGTCATAGGGTGAAGTGGTAAACACATAAATTGCATGTCTCGTTTGAGGTGTTATGTGTGACACACTTTTGTTAGAGGGAAACTAAATAAACGACTGATAAAAAAAAATTGAAAGAAGGCGTCTTTTGTTGCATGCTGTTATTTGAACCCGACGTGGTAAATCTATTAACATTAGTTTCTTTTCATAAAATATCAATTTCTATTTTATAATTATTTCTAATTACTAATTTCCACTAACAAAAGTGAGATACGAAAAAAAGTAGAATTTTATTAAGAACATTGCGAGATACAACGGTTTTGATTTGGAAATAATTACCGGGTTAATTGGGAAGGCTAACATAAAAAAGACAGTTCGGGATATCACATGTTTGTCACCTCAAAGCAATCGAGACAAGCAATTTATATGTTTACCATTTCACCCTTTGACGAACAATTTAAATAATGTTTTTAAAGAGCGTTGTTTTTAAGTTACATTTCGGTCTAATAATTCTATTGTATTCCTTTTACGAAATGCGAAAGACAAAATAAAAGTCAATAAGAAGTTGGGGATTTACGGGATTGAATGTCTGGATTGCAATATACAAAACATAGGTCAGACAAAACGATCGTCCTGAGAAATCTAGTTTGCAAAGCATGTATTTGAAAATAATCATAACGTAACCGTGGATTGTTTACATTTGGTTAAGAATATGTATAATTACCGTGAATTAGATATCTATGAAAGCATATATATTTCAAAAAACATAAACTATGTGTTATACGCCGACGGGGGTCGAATCCCTGATATGTGTTTGTTTCACTTTATACAAAAGTAATGTACGACTAACGGAAAGGTTCGTACATGTAAGCAGGTGTCTTAAGTTAGGGATTTAGTTTAAGACTAGAACATAATTTAAATTATGTGAAACGTATTTACATTGTACTTGCTTTTCGACGCTGAAAGTCTAGTGTGGACTTTGTCTCTGTGCTAAATCCGCACAGAGACAAATTCCAGGTTCCAGGTGAGACACTGTAATTAATAGTCTGCTGATGTCAACAACTTAATTGTCGAAATACGTATACAGAATACGAAAATTAACGTAAAAAAGAGTTATATTAACTTTAATTGATTGATTTATTTGACCAGTCTCCATTAAAAATACATTTTTAATACAGTATAATAATCACATGTTTCTCAGCATCGCTCAGTTCTTTCGCAAGTCAATGTTAACAAATACGTATATATATTTTTTCCCGATTTATGGTTGTACACACAGTTGTGTGTGCTTCTGCCCATTTTTAAAATTAGATTTCATTTTACTTCCGGACAATGTCTCTTACGGTCCATATTACTAACGGAATACATTGCAAAAAAGGTGAAAGCTGCAATGTTTATTATTAAAATATATTTATCTTCACCGACAGTAATATATTTTTCAACTAAAACACGTTAACACAAGAACGTATATGTACGTCGTTGGTATTATTTTGCACGGCTAAATTGGCCACTGACAAATTACAACAGCATCAACTAGAAACGGGGGACTTCCTATGCCACGTTTCGAATTTAACCCAACTACGATATCAGAATATATCTTATAGAGATTCACTCCGTATAGAAATTATTTTACATATATTTAGAAGGAGAAAATGAATTAGTGGTAAAGTAATCTAAAAGTTCTTAATATGAGTAATTTCTAAAATATTTATTAAAGCATTGGACAATTTCTCCAGTAAAATTTCAAACGCTATGATAAACTTATGCTATTAATTTTCACTGTACAATATAGCATTAATTTGAATGTAATGTGTTTCTAAATACTGAAATATTTTATTACGAACGACATATAGAATACAAACATTTATAAATTATAAATGGAAACATGCGATACCAAATTTTGCTTATTCATCATCATACATACGTACGTTACTCGAAATTGAGAGTATTTTAAGATTCGAAATGGTCTAATACATACAAATCTTGATTAGAATAAATCATGAAATTCGATTAATCACTATGCAATGATGCACATATTTGAAATTAAAAAATTAGTGAAATTTCTGAATTTAAGTGTTTGTTAAAGCACGTGACGTAAAATTCTGCGTGTCATAATGATAAAAATTATTATTTTGCGTCTCATAATGATAACAATTATTGCTGGGTCCATGAAACTATAATTTCTTATGTTTCTTTTTATATAATACACACATACATACATACAATATGTTAGAATGTGTTAGCACACTGACATTACTTGCACTTTTTCCTTTTAAACAATAATGACAATCTATTATCTCATGTATATCAATGTATATCAAAATACTTTGTACGTGCATAATCATTGCCCACTCAAGTATAGATTGAAAAGTCGTACTTTAAATATACGAGGGCTGCTTTAGAAAAAACTTTAGTTACATGAAAAATGCAGGAATTTTAAAGAGAATAATTTTGTTTTTCTTAATAATCCCCTTTAATTAAAAAGCACTTGTTCATTCTATGGAACCACTTCTTCAAACAGGCATGGAACTTTTATTTCGAAAAATCTTCAACATATTGCTTTCCCTCATTTTCGAAAACACAAACAGCTGTCCGCTGTTTTATCTTGGGGAAGTCATAATTGTGTATTTCAAGATTCGTAACTCACAATTGTGGTCAAGTTTGAAGATCCTCATTGAATTTGTTTTTGTCCTTCGGTTAACAAGTGTGGATTCCAACTTTCCACTTCCGATATTTGTATTATAAAGTGTGTTCTGCAGATGATTCAATAATTAATTTTTCTAAAATCTATCTATAGAGATACCCATGAATAATATTCCAATTTTTCTTAATTAACTTTTCTGTAGCAATGTTTTCAACACAAACAGTTATTGCAGATCATCTTAGTCCATCTACAATCCATGTACAATAATAAGTTCACAAAACTAGTAACTAACTCTAATTAAAAGAGGGACTCTTGTTATCAAAAGCTGCCACTAAATTTTGTTGATTTTCGTTATATGAAAAACCTTTTGAAGTTTAAAAAAAACATTGCTGGAATATTGAGTCTAATGCAATAAAATTTCGATTTATTTTGTTAATTTTATTACATTTTTTTAATAAAAATAACAATTTTCAAAAACATCCTTTCCACATTTCCGGAGGTATTATAATTTATTGTAATTAACCCTTAGCGCTCTAGCCTAGTAACTCATGGAGGATACCAATAACTAAATAATAATGGAGTCGTTGCAATAAAACAAAACCCTTATTTCTTAGCTATTTTATTAAGAAACATATTCTAACTTAAGCTTTTTTATTGTTTTATTTATTGTTAGCATTTTAATGTCGCAAATACGGCGACAACGGAGTGTAAAGGGTTAATTTTGAAAATATTGGCACCTTCATTGGTTGAAATAAAATGCATTCCTCCCAACCAATTTTTACAAATTAAAATTCTCGATTGACTCAAATTAGCCAATTAACAAAAATATTTGTACGAGGCGGCTTTGATAATTAGCTAATTTCAGTCAATCGAGAATTTTAATTTGTAAAAGTTGGATGAACGTGTTTCTATAGTGATCAAATTATTTTTTGAAAGGCGAAATGACATGGAAAAATAAAGGCAAGCCGGATAAACATTATAACCCAACAATTAGAACTGTTTACAAATGGTTTAGAAATTTTCGAAGTTGACACATAATTACAAAGAACGTGTAGAAGTCACATCTACAATGAACAATAAGAAAATGTACAATGTGTTGATAAAGATATATGACTGAAAGTACTTGGGACGACAAAAACAGTAGAAATCTCTAATGACGGGATCCACATTTTACATGAATTTCATAGCAAAATGAGTGCCGTGTTTACTTAGAATTAAATAAAAGATACAATTAACCCAAACTAAATCTAAGGAACAGTTAAAATAACTGGTTGCATTGGGAAATTTGCTATTCCACCAGCTGGAACAGTGATGACCATTGTTTTCTGGGTTACTGACGTAATTTACTTTTATTTTCTAGAAAACAGTAAACTAGTAGAATAGTAGATATACTGTAAAGTTTGCGATAAACCGTTGATGTTCTGGGACGAACGCGACTGTGAAAACATAATCAAAGCTGTAGTAAAAGATGTGTGTCGACGAAACAACAGATCAATCGTGCATAGATCCGTTATCTATTTCTAAAGATTATTTTAATTATGCGTGCATTACATCTGTAGATATCGAGCGGTCATTTTCTAAATATAAGAACATCTTTTCAGTACGGCGTACGTTGCTCTCCGAGACAAATGTGGAAACTTACGTCATGCTGCAGACATTTTGTCAGTCTTATCCATATTGCGCTACGCGGCAACAGCTGTGAATAATGCAAGTGTGTTATTTATAAAACACAAGCGCAAGGTCGCCTGTTTGTTCGTAACTTGCCTTTTTAGTCTTGTAGTCGAATGCATAATATAATGCAAATTATTTTTATTAACCGTATTTGTATTAAGATCATGCCGTTAAATAACAATTGTTTACATAGTAAATAATCACGTAAACGTTCTTTATTTTGGAATATAATATACATAATGAAGAAAAGCTATGGTGAATGAATTCACGTATTTTGCCTGATTATGACATCACATTAAATATATTTTTTGTTAACCAGTACTAGGATATATTTTGATCAAGGACGAATAGCATTAGAATTTTTGATAGAGGCGGTATAAAAGTAATTAATGTTTACGAGTGTATTATACTAAATATTAATAAATACAAAAACACATGATGAAGCATTACAAGTAGTGAGTCTCAACAGTTAAAGCAACAAAAAATTGTAAAAAAAGTATATGCATATTTAAGTCTTTAATTTATATTATTATTAATAATTATATTATTATTGATAATTATATTATTATTGATAATATCTGATGTGTAGTATAAATTGTAATAATTATTTTATTCACCTACAGGATGTTTTTTGAGTGTGACGACCTTTGTTTTTAGTGTACGGAAATCCTACAATTTTTTTTAAGTGAAATTTTTATTAAAAATATTAAAATATTCCTTTAATATTCTGATCCAAGGTACAGCTGAAACCTTAGATAATGATGGTCAATCAGATTTCAATTGCACATTCGAAACCGATTTTACAATTTGCAAAAATTGTTATCACTAGTGTTTAACAATTCTCTGGTTAAGTTCGTGAGGTCATATTTAATAGGTACAGCAAACTATGTATGTATGTATATATGTTGCCTACAATGACTAAACTTTTATATTCGATGTATATTATATTTATCAATAATTTAAATAACCTCTCTTCTTCTATTGGCTTATAGACTCTTTATCTTAACAAAATAACCTTAGACCATGGTACTTCTCCCTCTCACCAATCAGTAACGAAAAAACTTGCGCTATGAGTTATAATGTCATTTAAAAAATAATTACATACATCTCGTTCTACAAGTTTTAAAGTAAAACTAAATTTGGCGTATATTTGCCCATATCGTTATTTATATTTTAACTGTTTTCAAGAAATTTATAGTTACTTTCAAACTTATTAATGCTTGTGCACATACACTACCGTCCATATTAGTTCGGACAGTCAAATAAATTTAAAAATAGGGAAAACAGTTAAACTAATTTATGCCGAAACCTAAAATTTTTATTGCATTATTATTTATGGATGTTTATAAAGTGTAATAATAAAAATTAAAGTAATTCTAACGTTAAACAAAAGAAGATATCTTAAATATTCCGCTCATCGAAGAAACCTCCTTTTGCGTGAAGAGCAGCCTGTTCAATTCGAGGCATCCGTTTCACGAGTTTTTCAAGGACTCTATTCGGTATACTATTCCATTCTCCTTTCAATATGTTCCACAAGTGATTTGTTGAGGTAGGATACACTTTTCGGACCCTTCTGTTCAATTCATCCCATAACAATTCTGTGGAGTTTAGGTCGGGCCATGTCATTATTTGTAAGGTATTATTGTTTGGTTCGCTATTTAAGAAATTCTTTCATATTATTGAGTGTTTGGGGTCGTTGTCTTGCATAAACACAATTCGCCAATTAAATGTAGCCCCGATGGTATTGCATTTTCTTGCAATATTTCTAAATAACCCTGCTTTCGCAATATACCCTCGATTCGCTTCAAGTCCGCTCTGCCGGCGTAGCAAAACCAACCCCAAACAAGCACAGAACTTCCTTGTTTAAGGGTTGGCACTATACAATCCCGCAGCATTCTTTGACCATTCGCTTTTACAGAAACATGCCTTGATTGTCCAAATGCTTCAAACTTTGATTCATCAGTCCATAAGACCCTTTGCCAGTCATCCAATGTCCAAATCTATGTATGTTTCTGCCCATTGTTGTTGCTTTTGCCTATTTCCCCGTCGAAGAAAGAGTTTTTTTACAGCTATGCGATCATGAAGATGTGCAGCTTTTAATCTTCTTTTCACCGTAGTAACAGACATTTTTCTTGCACGGTCGCGATTAATTTCTGCAGCGATTTCGAATGCTACCAGTCTCCTATTTCGTTTACTCAGCAATTTTATACGCTCATCGTCGGTGTGTCGCTTACGACCTGAACGTGCCGGATCTCTTAAACTGTCCGTGCGTTAATGTCGCCGAATGATATCACTAACAGTCGATTTATTAACACGTGTCTTTTCGGAGATTTGACTCACTGAATAACCTTCTTGATGAAAAGCAATAATTACAGAACGGTTTTCTAAACTTGTTGCTTTTCCTCTCGGCAGTTTAAGAGGTTCACATAAAAAATACCGTCTTATCGGTGATGCGCACCTTAACAAGTTTATTTGAAAACTAATGCATATTGCGGTACTCTTTAGGGTGAGGGCTGGTAAGTTTTGAAGTTTTTTGCTTACAATATTATCTCAAAAATAATCGTATTTATGGCGGTACGGATTATTCCGGGAATTACTGCAGTGAGTCATAATATATAATAGTTATTTGTAGGTGCTGGAATAAATATATTTGCCTTCAATTGGTTATAAATCTCGTAAAGGACCTAATGTTATATTATTTATATTGAAACGCAATTATATTATTTTTTAGAAGAGCTTACTAAATTTCACTAGCTGCCCGAACTAATATGGACAGTAGTGTACTTATAGATAATGTTGACAAGTTTTAACGAAAGAATCATCGTATGAAATAGGAATATAAGTTATTAGATTTACGATAACACGACCTTTAACACGCATTAGTCACTAAGAAGACATTGAATCTACAAGCATTACTTTTAAAAGTTTGGCAAACAGCAAACAATAGACATATGCAGTCGCAAATAGAATTCTATTCATGTTGGTAAATATTACGTACAGTTGGGTCCATAAACGAGGCATTTGATTAAAACTTTGTATTGCGATAATATAATTTCATCAATATTAAATGCAATATTTAAATAACACATATCGGTATCTTAATTTTTCCTCTTCTGGTGTTTGAGTTTGGTTCTTTCTGAAAGCTATTACCTAGTCGATAAAATTTAGGACGTAGTCCCCCTGATGTTATGCAATATACAGTTAGTATCATCAAATGTAAACGCCTAGCTATGATAAAGCATATTTATTTCCATTTAACAACGTTAAAAAGCTTTTAAAAAGTGTTATTATTTACAACTACAAAAGAAGATTTCGTACATTTTATTTCTCTTCATAATATCACGTATGTGAAAAAAAGCACTCATTTACATAAAGATGAGTTGTAAAAATAAACACGTGTCTTTAATATGCGTGAGTTAACACTGTGCAAGGAAAAAACAACACTTACTTCAAATAGTCAATTTGATCAAAAAAGCAATTGTTCACATTTGACGATATTATTCAACATTTACAGGGGTGTACGAAGACTTTTGCGATTGACTTTATGTACAAAAAAGTTTACGATCTAAATCGCAATTGTTTCTTTATATTTTTACGACAAGCCGTAACGATATCAAACTAGAAAGAGAGACTCTTGTATGTTTCATTTAAAAAAAGTTGTCTCATCTGCTCTACTACCTATTGGCTAACTAAGCGAAGAAGCACAAGAAGCTCGTAACAAAGATATTGAAAGATAAAAGTTATCGAGAAAAACTATATACAGTCATGTTCGTTAAAATAGCAGTGATGCGTAAGAGTATCAAAACTGATTTGGTACGTAAGTAGTGCCAGTGAAATGCATAGTATACATTTTCAAATGTATAAATCTTGTCTTATGTAGGGAAACAACCGGATATTCGGGGAACTCCCCAGTTATATCGAACTATATCAAAGTTGCAGGTGTTCGTCAAAATAGCAGTATTCCGTAGTTTACATTGAAAACTCGTGCTATGTAGACGGTATACACAATTTGGATCAATACATAGTCTTAACTTATATCAACACTTTAATATATTCATTTTGACCGGTAAATGTAAACTGTTTCTTACACTGCAATGGGTCGAGCTAAACATTGTACCCAAGAAAAGAGAACACTTATTTTAAACTTCATTCAAAGAGGAAAAACATACAAATTTATACAAGAAGCGCTCGGATGCTCAGCTAAGATGATATTAAATGCGAAAAAATGGAAAAAACATAAAGAAAATCGTGGCGGTAAAAGAAAAACTACTATTAGAGAAGACAGAAGCATCCTCAAGTTAACTAAAGCGAACCCCTTTATGTCGTCGAGCCAAATTAGACGGGAACTCGGTCTTCCTATAAGTACTTCAACTATTAGAAAGAGGCTTATAGAAGCAAATTTACAAGCTAGAAGACCGAGGAAAGTACCTCTCTTAAATAAAAGACAGGTTAAAAACAGATTGAATTTTGCACGTCAACATGCATTATGGGATTCAGCAAAATGGCGCAATATACTCTGGAGCGACGAATCTAAAATTGTTTTGTTTGACGCTCATGGGTCGCAACAACATGTTAGAAGACCTCCATTAGCGGAGTTTAATCCAAAGTACACGAAAAAAACTGTTAAGCATGGAGGTTCTAAAATAATGATTTGGGGATGTTTTTCTTGGTATGGTGTTGGACCATTGTACAAAATTGACGGCATTTTGGACGCTGATGGTTATGTTACTATAATGCAAAACGTAATGCTACCGTACGCCGAAGAAGAAATGCCTCTGCGATGGGTTTATATGCAGGATAATGACCCTAAGCACGCTTCTCGCAAGGCTAAAAAGTGGTTTGCGGACAATAATATCACGTTATTGGTCTGGCCTGCACAATCGCCAGACCTGAACCCGATAGAACATTTACGGGGCGATATAAAAAAGGCCGTTTCAGCAGCAAAGCCACAAAATACTAACCAATTGTGGGAAGTGTGTCAAGAAGCTTGGAAATCAATCCCAATTACCCGTTGTCGTCAACTAGTAGAATCTATGCCGTTATTGCAAATAGGGGCCAGGCAACAAAGTATTAGTGCACTAGTGAAAAATATTTAAATAAAAACAAATTACAGGTGCATAGAGTAAAGACTGCTATTTTAAGGAACAGGATCATATTATCATTTTGTCCCAGAAGTTTTATTACATTTCTTTTCTATATAATGTACATAAAAAACTTTTAAAATATAGAGAATAATATTTATCTAATATTATCATTTGTTTTTTTTAAGTTACATTTGAGATTTTAAGAAATATTATAACACTGCTATTTTAACGAACATGACTGTATATTCCATTTGTCCTTAATTTCTTCCGTCCGTAAATTGCTTGGGAAAACCATGTCATCCTTAAGCGAAGAAAAAGTTTTAAAGCTACAGATGACGAAAGCTCGGACGATGAATTTAATCACCACCCATGTTGTTTTATTATATCATGTGCCTGTCTTATCTTATATATATATATATATATATATATATATATTACAATGATATAATGTAACAATAATTTTTTTCTATAAACAAACGCAGTACCTCTGGCTGTAACATAAAAGCTTTTTCGTAATATACTACATTTGTTGCCACATTTCAAAATTAATCCTTTTGCATTAATATATTCTTGTCAGATATATTGATTGTTGATAAATTACATTGTAAAACTTTAAGTAGAACGTGGAAAGAATTGTAGTCAAGAATTCATGTGTTTAACCCCACCATGCGCCATTTAATAGGAATGTGTACGCTATAATACTCTCTAAAGTTTAAATCAGGAATGTTTTCCGATCACGTTATCGCTGTCGCATGAAATAAAACGTCGACAGGAAGTGAGGATGTCAAATTAAATACCATATTTATTTTGTTGTCAGATGCGATAATGTAGTCTATACCTAACCTGTAAATAAAAAAATGCAAAAGCTGCCTACGTAGGTTACCTAAGTGTAAATTTACGAGGACGGTGAAATAATTAAATACAGTATTGTGCAAATTAATGGAATCATGGCTATTTTTTAAATCTTCTGCATGTGGCAACATTGACAGTAGTTTTATGTCAAAAACATAACCTATATCACTGGGAACACATTACACAGTTATTCAGTGCGTTTTAGAGAGTTTGTTCACATATACTCTTTCAAAGTTCAAAATTTGATTTATATTGTGCTTTTACCGGTTGTTCGCGATATGGATATCACGCCCAGAAAACGTGAGAAGATTGTGACATTAAGTGAGCACACTTCAATGACACAGAGAGATATTGCTCAGGAATGTGGCAAAAAAAAGCAAAAAAAGAATACCGGAATAGTTGAAGTGAAACGAGCGGGAAAATGTGGCAGAAAGAGGAAGATGACACCCCGGGATGTCACTTTTTTGGTCAGAAATAGCGAGCTGAATCCAAGAAAAACAAGTTTTGAACTACAAAAAGACTCACTTTCACTCCAGCCGACGCTGGAGTGAAAGTGCATGACTCGACAGTTCGTAGGAGACTTTTAGAGTCTGGAAGAAAACCATTCGACCACAGAAGAAGCAACCCTCACTCAACAAATGATGAAGCAGAGGCTTATTTGGGCCAAGAAATATGCCGAATGGAATGAGGAAGACTGGAGAAAGGTTTTGTTCTCAGACCAGTCCCATTTTTTGGTGCAAGGGCAGCGATCAAAATTCGTGAGAAAAGTGGAGATGAAAAACTCACTGCAGCTCATATCGATCAGACTGTCAAACTGCCACAAATATAAAGAGCTACTGAATAAGTATTTGGGAAAAGATCTAAAGAAATGTGAGCCAAACGGAAGTGCAATTTTCCAACAGGACTCAGCTCCATGTCACAAATCGAGGGTTATGGTCTACTATTTTAAGGAAAAAGGCATATCTCTCTTCGACTGGCCTGGCAATTCTCCAGACTTAAACCTAATTGAAAATCTGTGGGCCATTTGTAAGACTAGGTTACATAAAATGGACTGTACAACGAAGACAAAATTGATAGAAGCAGTAATTCAGGTGTGGTTTCGGGACGAAAAAATAAAGGAAAATTGTCAAAAATTAATAGATTCCATGCCGAAAAGAGTTCAGGCTGTCATCGCAGCCAAAGAAGGGCATATCTCTTATTAAATTACTAGTAATTTATAATTTTATACCATCTCATCGTGATTATATGACAAATAAACGGTTTTCTTAGTTATATTGTGTTCGATTCCATTAATTTGCACAATACTGTAGCTGTTAGAACAGTAACAAATAACAGCGGTGAAATACAAGGAATATAACAATATCGAAACCGTAGAAAAGACGAACTTCATAAATCAAAAGTCAAAACAGTATTTTATTTGTATTATACGTAACACATGCTCTGCATACGTCTGTTTCTGTTTTTCCACGATTTCTCGACGAGACGTAACTCTATTAGGAAAAACGTTTGCACCCTTTCTTTCTTCAACACATGACTACCGATGAATTAGACAAATGCCAGTATATGTTCCTACTTTGCAGCGTTATTGATACATCGGCAAACTTTCGTGGTTTATAGTACACAAGGAAGTAACGTTAGCACACCTATTACTCATAATTGGTATAGGTAAATGTTTGTGATATTGAGGAAGGAATAAATTATCTAATGTAATTGTACATTCATGGAAAAATATAATGGTTCTCACCTCATGGCCAAATATTAATATTGCCTACTAATTCACGTTTTCTCTTTCAAATATGTAAAGACAACTAATGCGAAGAGTTTGCATATATTTATACACTAATGAACACGACAATTAGTACATTAATATTTATAATGTATATTTAATTACTGTTATTAATTATTCGTACTTGTTTTCGACTTTCCAGTTGATATTTTAATATAATAAATATTCATATATCATTGTTTTACTTTAACTTTTATATTAATTCAAACAAATATTATTTATAGCATCCAGGAGGTGAAGAGGTGCTGTTAGAACAAGCAGGAAAGGATGCTAGTGAAGCTTTTGAAGACGTAGGACATTCCACCGACGCACGCGAACTGATGCAAAAATACAGAATTGGAGACATTGTTGAAACAGAGAAAAAGCCGGTGAGGGAGAAAATAACCACCTGGACGTCGGACGCTGATACGAAAACAAGTAATCAAATGTAAGTTTTTTTTATAGCCAAACTAAATTAATTTTAACAATTTCACATAAAGAAAGAAATTCAAGAAGTAAATACATACTTTCTAAATAACTGGTCTTGCAATAGAGACTTCCGAACTTTGACAGTTGGTAGCAGTCATATTGTTGAAGCTACATCTGTCGAATTGGCTGTCATTTATTCAGTTTATTTTGCCAAATCACCATCGACGGATATAGCGTTCAACAACACGTGCAAATGATAAAATTATTTTATCAAAATGGGTGTTCTGTTCGGGCAATGTTCCGCGCGCTTCGCCTATTTTATGGTCGCCATAATCGCCTTACCGAGAGGACTATTCGCAGTATGGTGGATAAATTTGAGTCCACTGGTCTAGTAAACAATGAACCAACACCCGTACGACGACGAAACGCAAGATCTGCTGAAAACACCGCCGCTGTCCGTGAGAGTGTGCAGGAGAATCCGAGGCAGTGGATTTCGCGTCGCTCACAAGAATTCGGCCTTTCTTTTGGCCTGAATTGGATACTAACGACATGTGGTTTCAACAGAACAGCACTACGTGCCACATTGGACATTCTGCAAGAGCGATTTAAGGGCATGGTCATCTCACGTGGAGGTGATGTGAACTGGCTACCGAGATCATGCGATTTGACCCCGTTAGGCTTTTTCTTGTGATTTTTTAAAAATCGAAGGTCTATGCGAATAAGCCACAAACCACAGCGGCCCTCAAAGGCAACATAACCCATGGTATCGGTCAAAGTCAAATTCAGCCTAATTTATGCGCCAGTCATGGATAATTGGTCATTTCGAGTGCGCGTGGCGCGCTGGGTGGCCCAGCGAAGCCGCGGTGGACATTTGCACGATGTTATATTCCATACGTAATGCCATCGATAGGCCTTTCAAACGAATAAAAAATTTCGATATCTCCATACACTTTTTTTTATTTAAAGATAGGAAGTGCTGAATGAAAAGCCCGTTAGTTCTGTTGAAATCCATTTAAAACAAATTTACGACAATTGTAAAGGTTTATTTGACTCAGTAGAAAAATTCCAAAATACTGGTTTGACATTAGTGGAGTCTATCTACTGTTATGTGCCACAAGTTCTATAAGAAAATATGTGTGTTGTAGAAAAGTTCGAATGTTATAAACAAAGATTTCAATTTTACCAGATTAAGATAAATTTGTGATGGTGCTTGTATTACATCCGTAGTTCGAGCGACCATTTTCTAAATATGAGAACATCTTTTAATCACGGCATACGCTGCTCTCCGAGACAAATGTGGAAACTTACGTCAGACTGCAGACATTTCGTCAGTTTTATCCATTTTGCGCTACGCAGCTAGAGCTGCGTATAATGTGTATTATTTATAAAACAAAACATAAGTGATACAAATAATCATCGGGAAAAATAGCCCAACTTAGTAATAACTTCTGTATAATTCTGCTTCTGGGTTTCCGGGCTGGAACCGCGGCACTTGTACATCTGCCGATGTTTCGTACCCATTTGTATGGGACATCTTCAGGGCTGAACTACTGCACTGGAACTCAGTTTCAGTGCAGTAGTTCATGGGTACGAAACGTCGGCAGATATACAAGTGACGCGGTTCCAGCCCGGAAACCCAGAAGCAGATAGCATGAACCACGACCGCGGAAGTCTACACACCAGATTACTTCTGTTTTAATTCAAAACACTTATAACACATTTATCTACGTATTTCGATCATTAATATTTATTTTGATCATAAGTTTATTACTTTATATTTTCTTAGTATCAACTTACGAAGGAGCGTTTTTATATTCGCGGAATGAGCGGGTTGTAGAGGGGTGAGTAGGCGCATTGGGGGCGTGGCCTGTGCAGCGACACATGATTAGTATAAATACGAAGTTTCATTGTTATTAGACAGTTAGTCTTTGAGCTATCGTCAACCAAGTAACATAATCAGGAGTGAAAAGTGAAATATGGAAAAAATCGAATATCGTGCCGTTATAAAGTTCCTTACCAGGCAAGGAAAATCAGTCGCGACCATAATGAATGAGATGTCATTGGTTTACGGCGACTCTTGTCCAGGAAAAACCATGGTGTACAAGTGGCATAGTTTATTTAAACAAGGAAGGGAATCCCTTGAAGACGACCCGAGGCCGGGCAGGAGCATTGAGGTGACCACGCCAGCACTTATCCAAAAAGTTGAACAAATTGTACTCGAAGATGCTCGACTAAAGAAGAAACAACTCGCAGAAATGGTTGGAGTATCCGATACAACAATTTTTAAAATCCTACACGATCATCTCGGCATGTCTAAGGTCAGCGCAAGATGGGTGCCGAGAATGCTCACGCCGCCGCAAAAACAACAGCGCGTAGAGTGTTCGCGTGCATTTTTGGACCTCTGTAATGAAGACAAGGATGGTGTATTGGGTGGAATTGTTACTGGAGACGAAACTTGGGTTCGTCATTATGAACCTGAGTCCAAACAAGACTCCATGCAGTGGCATAAAAAGGGCACAGCACCTCCCAAGAAATTTAAAGTGTCACAATCAGCTGGGAAACTCATGGCAACGGTATTTTGGGACTCGGAAGGAATATTGTTGATTGATTATAAAGATAAAGGTGTTTCTATAACCGGAGAATATTACGCTTCAATATTAGAGCCACTAAAATAAGCCATTAAAGAGAAAAGACGGGGCAAATTGACAAAAGGTGTTCTGCTTTTGCACGACAACGCGCCCGTCCACAAGAGACGCGTTGCGTTAGCTGCCCTGCATAAGGTGGGCTTCGAAATTGTGAATCACCCACCCTACAGCCCAGACCTGGCCCCGAGTGATTATTACCTGTTTCCGAAAATGAAAAAAGAGCTGCGGGGTAAAAAATTTACTGCCGATGATGAAGTCAAGGAGGCAGTTTCGGCGTATTTTGCAGATAAAGAGAAATCATTTTTTTATGAGGGTATAAATAAATTAATTGAAAGATGTGAAAAATGTATCCGTCTTGCAGGTGAATATATTGAAAAAGAAAAATAATTTGGTTTTTTTATTTCCACCCCTTGTCCCCCATTCCGCGAATATAAAAACGCTCCCTCGTATCTGTATAAATATACTTTCATTCAATTCCTAAGTATTGACATAATAAACAGTTCTTACGAAGTTATTCCTAATTTTAGTAAAATTTTGAGTACGATTAAACTTTTGAGTGGTACTATATAATACTGTGTCTCAATTTATTGTAATTTACTCTTTTTTTTTGTTTCAGGAACATCAAATCTTGGATTCTTCCGATAGTATTGGGCATTCTGGCATCTCTAATTTATCGTTTCTATTTACAATCCCAATAATACATTTTTTAAAATTCTTTTAAAATTATTCAAAAATATTATTCATAAGAAATTAATTAAAAAAAAGGCTTACAGTAATTTGCCGCTAAAAAAAAAAGAATACGCATAAGGGACCAGTTTGTACATGTGTAATAAGCGTCTGAAATGCACTTCACGTGACAGAAAAAATAATATTAATATAAAATTAGTTTCATTGCATTTTTAGTTTTAATTTCTAATTTCGTTTACTGTGATAGGAATTTATAGACTACTTGTGCTACTTGTATTTTCGTCATCATTACCGTGTGTTCAGTGTAATATATGGTATCGTTACTATTGTGATCATATACAGCTATTGTTTGTCAACTCAATCATTTGTGCATTTTGTACTGGTGGGTATGTGAACAAAGTTAAAACTTTTTGGGAAGTTATAATTTTTACACTGGTTTTATATTAATTTACTACATAAGTATATGCTACAAATGAAATAAATAATACAAAAAATTACATCTTTCTTATTTCAAAATATCTTCATTTAATATAATATATATATAATTTGTTGCATGTATAATAATATAGTATAAATACTAAACAATTGCTTTTCCTAAAAACAATATATTATGTACAGGCATTTGTAAATATGTACGTTAACAAATAGTATATTCACTAAAATATTAAAATAAAATGTATCTTAAATATAAAAATAATTAGAAAAAACAAAAACAAATTATCTATAACAGGTACAGGTTTACATGATGATGAATAGTTTACATAAAAAAGTGTAATTAAATATCTACACAATAGGTTATATAAGAATACATTCTTTATTGTAGAAGCATGAATGTTAAAAGATATTAAAAATATACAAATCAGATTAAAGGAAAGAGAAAACGTAAAGATTAACAATCATGAATATGAGCCAGCATATTCACAGCACCATGGACAATTGCCATCTTTAGTTGTCAGAAAATGTCAGTAGGAGTAGTCCATGGTTTTTGTATATTCAACGGCTGAACAAAATTGCGTCCACCAGTATTCTTCTTCTCCCGTTAGATGACTCGCATAAAAACTATTTACATATTGTATTGTAGAAAGTAAATCTTGGGGATTCACCTGAAATGTGAATCACATGTTTTCGTTTTTAAAAACTAGCAAAATTGAATAGAATTGCGCAAATTATTTATACAGTCTGTCGCAAAGAAAGCGGAAGTTTTTTTAAAATAGAAATTTTTAGTGGCGCCATTTATTTAAAAAAAAATGCCTCGGTAAGAATACTTCATGTATTCTATTATAACTGGCGATGAGACGTGGTGTTTTCAATATGATCTAGAGACCAAGTATCTAAGCGAAGAGAGACCGGAAAAAAAGCCGTGTGGAGAAATTAAAAGTGAGGAAAATATTGATTTGTTTTATGATTCGAAAAACATAGTGTGCAAAGAATTTGTACCAACTATACTACAACCAATTCAATTTGGCCAGTCAAGCAGCACGGTCGTTTTAAAAGATATTCTGCGAAAAAAATTTGGGGCGCTTAATTCAAAAGTTTGACATGTGAATGTGAGGTTATGACTGCAGCCTATTAGACTATACAACAAACTAACCTATAAACTCAAACAACAAATAGATCGCAATAGATATGATATTATACTTGACTGTACTTCAGCTGAATATGTAGGTTAAGGAGGTGAGAGTTAAAGAGTTTCGCGTATTAGCTCACATTTTTTTTCGTCGACCAAATAAAGTTGGTCGCACTATAGTCAAACAGTCAATTCTGTGTATTATCTTGGTGTTATGGAAACTATTGGGTTCGCAACTAAGTACTTTCGGTTTTCACTGATAGAGAGCGTTGCTTTATTTTTTGTATAACGTATGTTAGTGCTGTACTTTACCGTTTGTTGCGTGATACTAGTCACATTGACGTAACTTCAGAAGCAAGTAGTGCGTGATTTTTATTAAAGCTATTAGTTGTGGGTTAATTTTAAATGGAGTGCAGAAACGAACATTTTCGACATATTTTACTATTTTATTTCCTTAAAGGAAAGAAAGCTGCTGCGGCTCACAAAAAGATATGTGAAGTTTATGGTGCTAATTGCTTAACAGAGTGCACGTGTCAGAATTGGTATAAAAAATTCCGTTCTGGAGATTTTTCCCTCAAAGATGAGCAACGTTCTGGTCGGCCTACTGAAGTTGATAATGACCAAATCAAAGTCATAATTGAAGAAGATCGTCATACAACTGTTCGAGATGTTGCGGAGAGGCTACATGTATCGCACACAACAATTGAAAAACATTTAAAATGTCTTGGGCTAGTTAAGAAGCTTGATATTTGGGTACCTTACGAATTGAAAGAAATTCATTTAAGACAAAGAATCAACTTTTGCGACATGCACCTAAGACGAAATGAAACCGACCCTTTCTTAAAAAGAATCATCACTGGTGATGAAAAATGGGTCCTGTACAGTAACATAGTTCGAAAACGATCATGGAGCAAACACGATAAACCAGCTCAAACCACATCGAAAGCTGAATTGCGTCCAAAAAAGATCATGTTGTCAGTTTGGTGGGATTACAAAGGTGTTGTGTTGTTTGAGCTGCTTCCAAGGAACCAAACGATCAATTCTGATGTTTACTGTCAACAATTAATAAAACTGAATGAAGCAATCAAAGAAAAACGGCCAGAATTGTCAAATCGGAAAGGTGTAGTTTTCCACCAAGATAATGCAAGGCCTCACACATCTTTGGCAACTCGTGGGAAACTATTGGAGCTTGGCTGGGAAGTGATGCCACATCCCCCATACAGCCCTGATCTAGCACCATCTGATTACCATTTATTTCGAAGTTTGCAGAATTCTTTGAATGGTAAAACTTTCACAAATGACGATGACCTTCACTCGCACCTGGTTCAGTTTTTTGCTGATAAGGACGAGAAATTTTATGAGCGCGGAATCATGCAGCTGAAAGAAAGATGGTAAAAGGTCATTGTGCAAAATGGAAAATATATAATTGATTAAAAACTATTCTTTGTTTAAGAAAAAAAGTGGTTTATTTTATACTATAAAACCGAAAGTACTTAGTTGCCAACCCAATACATTTACCGATGAAAAGACAGCGTTATGCTGATGTCGAAGCCATTAAAAAGGCGTCGATAGCGATCTTAAAGGATATCCTTAAAGATGAAATTAAAAAATCATTCGACATTTTAAAAGACCTTTCATAACGTTGTTTTGAAGCCGAAGGAGACTACTTTGAATAAAACAAATGAATTTTACTAAAATAGTAAGCTTTTGTTTTTATTTTAAAAAGGTTCGGTTTTCTCTGTGACAGATTGTGTATAATACAGTTCAATACAGTTATTGTTTATAGAATTAATAATATAAGTAGAACGCTTTTTTTCCAATTTTTATCAGAACAAGAGAGGACCATGTATAGGTGGGCAGTGTATAGAAAAGCAATTAAAATGTGCATTGAAGTAATACAAAAAAGACTTGTCATAAAGTAATAAAAGAACATGGGAAAAACCTGTCGGAAGATCGCATCAAAATATATATAAAATATCTATTTAGTATGCCATAAATCACTTAAAAAACTTATTCCCTTATTACTTTTTATGACAAAAATAGCAATGGAATATGTTTATGCTTACCTTGAGGATGTTATTTTATTCTAAATTAAAAATCTATTAAATTACAACTTACCTTAATAATAACATATACAAGTACTGGTATAAAATCATCAGCAGTTGTTGATCCTCTATCTTGAGCAAACGATAACAGATCCATTATTGCAGTCGTGCACCTTATAACGCAACGTATTTTATCTCTTGGGGTTCTATAAGCTGCGATTGCTTGTAAAGCTTCCTGCGCGGGTAGCCAAGGACACTCGGTTAGATATATTTTGTTAATCATCAAGTCCTTATGGCTTGGGGTTATTATGGATGATAATTTTTTTAAATGATCATGTAAAACCCTGAAGCAAATAAAAATAAGAACAATTACCACTAAGTGAAATTGATTAATACCTATCCCGATCTTTATCTCCGTCACCATTAGGATACAGGGCATGAATATAAACTTTTGTCATTACTGATTGTTCTATGGCCATATAAGCTAACTGCACCTGATGTTTATTAGCATCTGGAAAAATAGAAAAATATTATAAGGGGCGAGCACACCAAACTACTCATCTTGTAAAAGTCGCAGCTCATTTTCTTCCGATTACAAACCAAACGACAGCTTAATTAATATTACGAATGTTTCATTGCTCGTATATTAAATATTGGAAGTACTTCTTACCTTGCCACATTACGTCCTTCTTAACAAGTATTTGTAGTTGGTTAAGAAAACTTGTTAAGAGATCATTTTTCTCGTCCACTAACTTAAGTGTTTGGAATTCATTGCAGAATTTTTTGATTTCTTTTTCTTGTTTTTCTAAAAAGAAGCGCACACATAAATCTATTAAATTATTATCACACAATTCCTTATCTTTTTTAAGTTGCTCTTCTAACCTGGAAATACGACGAAGCTGTTAAATTACTAAGATAAAAAACCACGACAACTTACAAATTTAAATATGCCTCTGTGTTGAGTAAAGTTTGCTTCGAATTCAAAAGATATTGAATATATACAGATCTGTGACAGTATTCTTCCCTTAATATTTCATATAATTTATGACACGAGATGTTGTCTAAAGTTCGAATGCAACGCAGTGCTTCCGCAGTACGGGCAACGACCGATAGCTGCCTTAAACTTTTTGCCTTGGCTAATTCCAGTTGTAGGAAAACTTCTAAATATTTCTTCGTATCCTTACCATCATCCTTAAACAACGTCCCAAGATACATTTTAATTAATAGGAATTTAAATATCAGGTTGTTACAAATGTAATGTCCGTTTTTTCCTTCAGTCTGAACTGAATCGCACCTGTGTGAAGACGTGTATGTTTTTGGTGAAAATTATTATTGTATTTGTAGAAAAGGGTATTTATTTTGAAGTGTGTACCTGTTCCATTTCTTGGAAAGATTAATACACCTGTCCTTGTCTCGCCTATGGAAATGCTGTCGGCAAGAGATATTCGGGCAATTTATCTATTTCAACTTAAAAAGGGATTAAATGCAGCTGCAGTAACGCGAGGAATTAATCAGACGTTCGGTGAAACCACGTGTAATGAACGCACATTACGACGATGGTTTAAAAATATGCGCGTAGCACCGTTAATGACGACGAGCTGCGTGTAGAAGTTGAAAGTAATCCGTCGACAACAGTGCGTAGCCTTGCAGAAACATTTCAAGTGTCCACTGCCACCATTAGTCGTCACCTTTCTTCGATTGGCAAAGTGAAGAAACTCGATCGATGGGTGCCGCACCAATTAACGGAAGCCAATAAGCTCCGTCGATTAGAGGTGGCTACCTCTTTGGCTAATCGACAGAAAGTTGAACCGTTTCTTCATCGAGTGGTAACGTGTGACGAAAAGTGGACACTTTATGATAATCGGAGACGGTCAGGACAATGGTTAGATCGAGGTGAAGCACCAAGACGGCATGCACGAGCATCACTTCACCCGCGAAAGATTATGGTGACTGTATGGTGGACCAGTAAGGGTATTATTCACTATTCATTTTTGCAACCTGGTGAAACCATCACGGCAGCGTCCTATTGCGCCGAACTGGAAACTATGCATGGGAAATTGAGCCGCTTGCAGCCCTCACTAGTCAATAGACATGGACCCATACTTCTTCATGATAATGCAAGACCTCATGTTGCACGACAGACAATCCAAAAACTTTCGGAATTTGGTTACGAAATTCTCCCTCACCCACCTTATTCACCTGACCTTTCGCCAACTGATTTTCATTTTTTCCAAAGTTTCGACAATCACTTAAAAAATAGGGACTTCCCTGACCGGGAGTCTGTAATAGCAGTGTTTGAGCAATATGTGAGCAGTCAAAACCTAGATTTCTTTTCAAAGGGAATTTTTCAACTTCCAGGCCGTTGGCAACAAACTATTGATGCAAATGGAGACTATTTTGCAGAATAAATATTTATATTTTTTTAAATTTAGACTTTTTTTTATTCCTTACAAAATCGGACATTTCATATGTAACAACCTGATAGTATACCTACTTCTGATATGGTATGGTGCTGTTCTTGAGCATTACATAGAACTAATCTTAACTTTCTTTTACAATCATTATAAACGTAGTTACTATTCATATTATAATCTATTTTCATCTCGCCTTGAATAATATCAACTAGTTTGGTCAGTTTCGGAGAAACATTGTTCATAGTCATTTGAGGACTGGGTTCGTTTAAATTTTTATTACGATACTTGGCCAGTATATCTTCGGAATTATCTGAAAGATAATTATTATTATAAAGATTATTAACAGACATACAGATGTTAGGAGGAAGTGTACACGTGGGATGTCTTTTAAGTTTCGCGGGACAGAGAGGGCGCCACTAATCAAATGTCAGTATTAAAAATTAACCTTCATCTTTAACTGACCTAAATGCAAAGTTTCAGTGCGATACGTGTAGTGTTGCAGTTACAACGAACTGTCGAATTTGGCGAGTTAGTTGAGAAATGGAATTAAACCGATAACATTTTCGCGGAATATTTTTGAGATAATTTTCGAAGACAATTATCTCAACAAGAATGCTTCGTCGAGTTAGTTTCTGTTTTCGGCAATGAAGCACCACATCAGTCAAAAATTTCTCGTTGGTATGGAGAATTCAAACGTTCACGGATTAATCTTAGCAACGATCCAAGAGCAGGTCAACCAAAAACGGCAGTCATCAAGTTTCAAAGCCATACATGTTATATTTTGCGAAAGTAACAGTGTCATAGATTTATACCTCCTTGAAAATGTCGAGTTTCGTGCCTGAAAAAGTACGTTTGCGGCACGCATTACTTTTCTTATTTAATCAAAAGAACAAAGCTGGTGGTAGAAACATACGGTGAAGATGCTCCAATCATAAAATCATGTGAAGCGTGGTTTGGACAACTCAAAAGTGGTGATTTCGATGTTCAAGACAAAGAACATTCGGTAGACCGAAAAAGTTTGAAGATGCGAAACTGTCGGGGTTATTGAATGAAGACGCAACCCGAACTCAAAAACAATTGGAAGAACTATTAAATGTGGCCCAAGAAACGATTAGCGACCGATTACGAGCAATGGGAAAAATTCAAAAGATGGGAAAATGGGTGCCACATCAATTGAATGACAGGCAAATGAAAAATCGAAAAATTGTCTATGAAATGCTGCTTCAAAGGTATGATCGAAAGTAATTTCTGCATCGAATAGTGACGGATGATGAAAAATGGATTTATTTCGAAAACACTAAGCGCAAAAAATACATGGTAATCGCCTAGCGAAGCTGACTCATCGACTCCAAGGCCAAATCGTTTTGGTCGCAAGACAATATTGTGTTTGGTGGGGCCACAGTGGCGTGGTATATTACGAATTGTTGAAACCTGGTGAAACAGTTAATACTGATTTCTACCGACAACAAATAATCAATTTCAGTCATGCATTGATAGAAAAACGTCCAGAACGGGCTCGAAGACACGGTGAAGTGATTTTACAGCACGATAAGGCGCAATTTCATACAGCAAAACCGGTCAAGGAAGCGACGAAAGCATATGGGACATAACATCGCACCCGTCGTGTTCTCCAGACCTAGGCCCATCCGACTATTACCTTTTCGCATCAATGGGACACGTGCATGCGGAGCAACACTTCGCCAATTTCGAAGAAGTTAGAAAATAGCTCTATGAATGGTTTTGCTCAAAGGACAAACAGTTTTTTTTGGGGTGGCATCCATAAATTATCTGAAAGATGGGCAAGATATGTAGAATCAAATGGCCAATACTGTAGTAAAATAGAAAAATATGTAGTTTTTTTACGAAAAAAAACCGTTAACTGGTACACCTGGTAATAATCCTAGTGTAAAGGGTTTTCCAATAAGGACTTGACAGCTTTTTTTCAAAATAAAATGCAGACCATTTGAGATATTTCAAAAACTTTATTATCGGGTTGAAGTACAATCAAAACATTTATGAATGGAACTCGGCTTCGTTCATATGGCCACCGCGGGCACGTTTGCAGCGGTCGATTCGTTGGACCCAATTTTCGATGACTCGGCCACACAATTCGGCCGAAACGGCTGCTATTTCGCGTTCAATGTTGGCTCTGAGCTCTTCCAACGTTGTCGGCTTGTTGGCATAGACCGATGACTTGACGTAGCCCCAAAGGAAAAAGTCTAGAGGCGTTAAATCGCACGAACGAGGCGGCCAATCGACTGATCCATTTCTTGAGATAACACGCTCATCAAACTTACTCTTCAATAAATCGATTGTAACGTGTGCTGTGTGGCTTGTGGCACCGTCCTGCTGAAACCACATGTTGTCCAAGTCCATATCTTCCAATTCATGGCGCGATAACGATTACCATTCACAGTAACGTGACGATCATTATCGTCGACGAAAAAAATATGGCCCTATGACGCCGCCGGCATGCAAACCGCACCAAACAGTTATTTTTTGTGGATGAAGTGGTGTTTCATGAAGCACATGTGGATTTTTACCCGACCAATAACGCATATTTTGCTTACTGACGAACCCATTGAGCCAAAAATGAGCTTCGTCGCTGAAAATGATTTTGCGATGAAATTGATCATTTTGGCGCATTTTTTCCAGAGCCCAATCGGAGAACGTACGTCGCCTCAAATGGTCCATCGGCTTCAATTCTTGAGTCAGCTTGATCTTGTATGGGTGTAAATCAAGATCCTTACGCAAAATTCGCCATAAAGTGGTCTGGGCGATGCCCAACTCTTGAGAACGCCGTGGAATTGACTGATTTGGATCATTTGCTACGGACGTTTCAACGGCAGCGATATTTTCGACACTTCGACCAACCCGTTGTCTCACTGGCACGGCAACATCACACAACGAATATGTAGACTCAAAGTTTTGCACTAAACTTGTTACTGCCTGTCTACTAGGGCGAGAATTACGACCGAAAATCGGAGTTAACGCTCTTAAAGTAGCGGTCACCGACTCCGAATTTCTGTAGTAAATTTTTATAATTTGTAGACGTTGTTCGTTCGTGTACTTTACCATGATGAAAATGTTAAGTTTACTGAATAAATTGACAGTGACAGTTCGATGATTAGTGAAAGGGTGCGTTCACAAATTGAATTAAAAGTTGTCAAGTCCCTATTGGAAAACCGTTTATAATTGAGAAAACTTATCTAAACTATTTGATAAAACTTACCATTGGCACTGAAATTTATGGATTTGTTAGGAACCTCATATCTTTTATTATTAATTATTTCATCATCTCCACTTCCTCCAAACTTTACATTGTAGTCATCTCCCCTAATATACTTCCCTCTTCTATTTCGAAAACCCATTTTAAATTTTCCAAAGAAACTACTTGTCGCCCTTTTATTTTTCTGATCGTCTTCCACATCTTTGTAATTTTTATCGGCTGTCGTATCGAAACTAATACTTTTCGGAATTGCTCCGGTCGAAACACTGGGCTTTAATATTTTAGGATTTGAAGACGCTGTTTTCCTTTCCAAGAAGGATATATTATTAACGGGAGACACTAGAGTATTCACACTTAAAACCGAAAGCTCGCTAGTGCTTTCTGAAGGAGTTGAAGTTATATTCAAACTACTTGCAGATCCATTAGCCCAAACTTTTCCTTTCCAATGTTCACTTTTCTGTATAAAATTATTTTTATTTTGTGCTTCAGACCCATTACTGCTACCACTTGAACTTGAATTTAAACTGGAATTACTTAATTGTATATCTTCGTATTTAGTTGATCTAGCTGTCTTTGGAACTAAATTAGATTTTATTTCACCCATCGCATCTTCATTATTCTTGTTCATGCCACTCGGGCCAGCCAATTCTAAATTAGATCTCTTATTCAAAATGCCTTGTAATTCGTTTATCTTCGAAATGTTAATTTCTACTTTCCTTGATATTCGAGAATGCGCGGAACTCTCCACTCTGGCCTCATAATTATTCGTTGGAATTTCAAGAATGTTATTATTATATTCCGGTTTATTTAAGGTGAAAGTCGAATCCTGTCTAGTTTCGACAATTCTTCTGTATTCCTGATAATTTGAAGGTGGGTTGAATGGAATATTGCAATCTAAACTATTTATATACGGATTTGACGTGCTGGGAGCCGAAGATCGCCTATCATTAATGATATTAGAGCTTTCCTCGATTTCAGAACGAGTTCCATCATCTATTTGTGCAGCGTCGTCAGATCTTGCAACACTGGCCGTGTCATCTGAAGGAGCCACACTGGCCAGATCGTCGTTATCCATTTCTGTTAACCTTTCCATATCTGAAGCCAAGGCATCCATCGACCATGCGCTTTCACTTTGTGTCTCAGAGATATCCAGCAATGGATTGGAAATATGATGATCAATGGGTTGTTCGATAATTGGCGAAAAATTTTGTTGCTCTTGTCTGCCGTCAGTGGCATCGATAGTTTCGCTATCCGACGCTAAAACATCTGTACTCCAAGTGTCCGAAATAATAGAAACAGTTTCGTCACCTTCTATTAACTTTTTTATTTCAAATTTGCAAAACTTATCGTCTATTTCGGACCTTATTTGTTTGTTCATGTGATGTGACTGTTGCAGAAATGGTTGCCTTACTTCCGCATGGGCTCTTACATCTTCGTTTTCGGTAACTTGAGAACTCGGTGTATCTCTACCCGAGATGTTAGGCGAACCTCTACCTGAAACATTGGCCGACACCATGTCCGATAAGTTGTCGTTGTCGTTTTGATCTTCATTTTCCATCTCGATGCTGCTGTCTACTGAATGGTTACTAGCTGCTTCGGATATTGCCTCCAAATTATCAGAAGTGTTACCTATTGATCCTTCCTCGTGAGAATTTGAAAACCTAGTTCTTTTCTCCTGACCAGTGCTTATCTCTCCGTTTGGTAAAATCGACTGCTTAACAGAATTACATAGTTGCTCTTTCTCAAGCTGCATGTTCATCACTTTTTGTTCAGATAAGAGGCCGACGGGAATAGGCTCTTCTTGATTTAAAGGGATTATGAGAACAATGGGATTTAATATATCATTCTCGGATGTGTACGAAGCAGATCTTGGCAATTGCGATTTAGTGACTGAAAAGATACATTTGTTAAAGGCATGAAAATATGAAATTATAGCAACGATTATCAATTTATCATACAACTAGTGAAAACAATTTTACGGCATTGAACTCCTTTTATAATAGTGAAGCTGATAAGGTAATTAATAAGAAATAAGGATGTATCTGTTTACAAACAGTTGAGTAATGAATATTTACAAAAATAATTTATCAAAATTAAGTTAAAAATGATAAAAAACTATGTCAACGAAGAATAAGGTACAAGTAAATCTGGTACGTAGACTTCCGCGATCGTGGTCCATGCTATCTGCTTCCGGGCTAGAACCGCGTCACTTGTATATATGCCGACGTTTCGTACTCATTTGTATGGGACATCTTCAGGGCTGAACTACTGCATCGAAACAGTTTCAGTGCAGTAGTTCAGGCCTGAAGATGTCCCATATGAGTGGGTACGAAACGTCGGCAGATATACAAGTGACGCGGTTCCAGCCCGGAAGCCAAGAAGCAAATAATAAGGTACAAGTGTTCAGTCAGCTGTTTCATTTAATCATAGCACAGTGGGGCCAAAGTACCAAATTTCTGGCAATAAATCAATTCTCAGCATCGCATGTTTACATTTTCTACTAAGTGGTTCTAAGAGATACACCTACAGAAGAGTACCAAAATGTGCCGCACATCCATGTACTCTTCTGGAAGCTAGTGAGACGGGGAAACAGACAAAAACAATAACAATGCGCAGAAACACACAGAGATTGGACACTGGATGACTGGCAAAGGGTCTTATGGACTGATGAATCAAAGTTTGAAGTGTTTGGACAATCAAGGCGTGTTTTTGTAAGAAGAGCGAGTGGTCAAAGAATGCTGCGGGAAGGAAGAAGTTCTGTGCTTGTTTGGGATTGTTTTTGCTATGCCGGCACAGGGGACTGGAAGCGAATCGAGGGTATTTTCCGAAAGTAGGGTTATTTAGAAATATTACAAGAAAACGCAATACCATCGGAACTATGTTTAATCGGTGAAAATGTTGTGTTTCTGCAGGATAATGACCCCAAACACTTAACAGTAATATGTAAGAATTTCTTAAATAGCGAACAAAACAATAATACCTTACAAATAATGACATGGTTTCCGCAAATCCTCAACCTAAACCCCTTAGAATTATTATGGGATGAATTGGACAGGATGATCCGAAAAGTGTGTCCTATCTCAACAAGTCACTTGTCAAACATATTGCAAGAAGAATGGAATAGGATACCGAAGAGAGTCCTTAAGAAACTCGTGAAACGGATGCCTCGAATTGTACGAGCTGTTCTTCGCGCAAAAGGGAATTTCTTCGATGAGCGGAATGTTTAAGATATCATCGTTTATTTAACATTAGAAGTACCTCAATTTTTATTATTATGCTTTATAAACAATAATGCAATAAAAATTTTAAATTTTGACATAAATTAGTTAAACTGTTTTGTACTATATTCTTCTGGGCTTCCGGGCTGGAACGGCGTCACTGGTATAACTGCCGACGTTTCGTACCCACTCGTATGGGACATATTCAGGGCTCAACTACCGCAGTTTCAGTGCAATTGAGCATGAGCAGAGGCAGATAGTATGGACCACGACCGCGAAAGTTAATACAAGTGACCAATACTGTACACATTACATGCAAAGCTTATATATTAATATATTACTTTTCATACCTTTATTTAATATATTCCTTTTAGAAATACCATTGGGACTGTTAGGAACTGATTTTACCCTACTGTGAGAGGAATGTTCTTGATTATCTGAAAGGCTTATCAATAAGGCTATTAAGTGATCCAGAGAAGACAAATTATTCATATTCGATCTGTAATTTGAAACGCTGTTCGAATTCGGATGTAAATTAATATCAGAATGAACTCTTTGTAGAAAAGTAACCTAGAAATAAAAATTTTTATTTTTATAATTTAAAAAAATTTACGAAAAAACATTACTTACCAAGTTATAGAGATCTTGTTCAGTGAACAGTACGAACGTTTTATTGATGCCGGCCGTCTTTCGGAGGGGCGGTTTGTCCTTTAGATTGTTTTGTTGCAGTAACAAGTCGACGATGTTTGTGACGGAATTCAAATTAAACAATGCCAAATCTATTAATTTCTGATCTGGAATTTCGTACCTGTACAATGCTAGAATTTGTAAAATTTGTGCGACTTGCATTAAATTATGACGGGCTACTTCAGAAATTGGTGCATCACATATCCCGTAAGTTTCGGGGTTTACCACAGCCGGACATATAAATAATGTAAATATTAAATCGGTCGCTATAGCGTTGACCTACAAAAGAATTTTAATTGTAAGATTTATAAGTTAATAAAATTCGAATTCAAAATGCATATCGACAAACGAACTTGTTTTTCACTCTATGAAAATGTAGGCATATATGTACGTTGCTTTAAAAGTTGTGCAGTTCAGCTACTTTCCGTAAGGTGGCGCTGTTGGAAATATTTTTGTTGTATTTTGAGATTTTTTTAGTGTGAATAACTTTTACAGATTGCTAGCATATGCAGTTGTGTCTCTTTAGTGTTTTTTTTAAATAAAGTGAGTTTGGTGACAAATGGAAATAACGCGCGAATATTGTCAAGCCATGATTTACTACGATTTTAAAGACGGCCTCACTCGACGAGAGTCTTCGCAATAAATCAAGCAATTGTTTGGCGATGAAGCACCATCCTTGGCGACTGGTGAACTGTGGTTCAACGACTTCATCGTGGACGTACTTCGCTCAAGGATGTGCATAGCGAGGAACGGCCTGCCACTGCATGATAAAGACAGACGACTACTGCACATACAGAGATATTCGAACATCATTGTGCATAGGTATGACCTAAAGTGGAACCACCCTATTCTGAGACACGGTAAAGTGTACAAAAAACGGTGGTTCGCCACCTTCAAGATATTTTGTTTAAAACTACGCGATTTAAAACTTTAAGATATGTTCTTTCGTTAGCAAAAAATTAATTTTATTTATTAGCAATATTTGCTTTTTTATTCGTCTAAGATAAAAAAAACGAGATTCTGCGCCCCACCCCATATTTTAAAATAAAAAAAATAATAGATAAAACGTTTATACATTTACCTCTTTCGAATTTTCACCAAACGACTTCGACATCATTTTGCCTATCTGCCAGATAAGCCATGCCACAGTACTTGGAAAACAAAGTAAATTTTCTTGCAACGATGCAATAAATGTGTTTGTCACGTCCACTAAAGTATTGACAATAAAAGCGCGATAATCAGCTAGTTTTCTATTAAATTCTGGCGTGCCCATGTGGCCAAATTTTTCTAGAATTTCTTCTGTAGAAAACCTAAAAAACACATTTCAACAATAAAAGTTTACATATTTAATGCGTTAATTGTCAGCAAACATTGTTATGAATTATTATTGCTTGGTTTTTTATAATACTAACAACAAATTATGCAATATTTAAATAAATATAATTTGTTGTAATTAAATTTATTTAGAATTAATGAATGTAGTATTAAAATGAGAACAAAATATGCAATATTTTATATACATATTTAAATATTTTGTAAATTTTTCGCTTGTTCGTAACTCAGGTAAATCTCAAGAAAGAGTAAATGGATTATTCGTATAGACTCAGGATTAGAGACAAAAATACAGACATCGCATTTTTATTATGAATATATCTACAGCTTTACCCACCCAAGATCGGCCGTCGGACAAATTCACATGCGCTCTGTTATATTATTATCAGTACTCTAGTGTATCTTTTGTAATTTTGCAATTTTTAAATTGAGTTTCTTGTTGTTGAATTTGATGGAGCCTGTGGTTGATTAACTTAATCACTAAGGTTGATATATAACCCCGCTAAGAACCAAGATGTACACTGTGTACATCTTGGCTCTGAGCGGTGTAGATCGCGTACGGAGTTTGTTTTTCGTACAGGTGTTTTTCGCCGTGTTTTACCAGGTGCGACACTTTGCAATTGTCTGCTGATGATGACAACTTAGTTGTCGAAATTGCGTATACAGAATTACAAAAGTTAATGTGGAAAGGGGTTATATATCAACCTTAGTGATTGAGTTTCTTGTTGTTTTCATTATTTTATTAGTTGACTCTTAAAGATATTTTTTAGTTTTTCTTGTTATTGTTTATTACTTGCTTTATGATTTACTTTCTTTAGGGAAAGATTTTTAGTGGAATTAAGAAACAATTTTTTTTATATAATTTGATTTTTCTGCTGCCAGGTCTTTTCAGTTTACTTCTGACTTATTTTTATTTACATTTAAAATGTGTACTAGAAAAATATAAGAAAGTTTAAAGGAATTTTTGCTGTACAGGACGGAACAATTTTTTGAAAAATATTATAAACGATTAACTTATACATAAATTATTATTTAATTATTATATAATTTATTCGTAATCAAAAAAAAACAATGAATAACGTTTAATATACGTATGTCTATTTTGGTTAATGCTGATAGTATCTCCTATGACTTGTCATAAACTCTATTTGTGAAATGCATACTTCTATAATGCTCTCTTTCCCACATTCTTTGATATATAGATCAGTACACTTGTAATATTGAACTTTTAGGTTTTCTTTTTAGCTAGTGATACCTCCGAGTTAGCTTCTTAACTTGTTCTAATACATGAAATTTGAACGTAAAACTTAACGTATTGATATACTACTGTGGGCAAAAAACAGTAAGACTTTGTTCATAATTTTTAAATTCTTAATTTATTCTTCCAAATCTATTTCGTCACCCTCAAAGTAATCCCCCCCCTGGCCCAAATACACTTGTGCCAACGTTTCTTCCAATTCTCGAAACAGTTGTTAAAGTCAATTTCAGGAATAGCCTTCAATGCGCGTAGCGATTCACGTTTAATATCTTCAATTGACTCAAAACGGTTTCCCCGGAGCGGTCGTTTGTGTTTGCTGAATAGCCAGAAGTCGCACGGAGCTAAATCAGGCGAATACGGTGGTTGCGGCACGATATTGGTTGAAAATTTGGCGAAAAACTCACGAAGAATTAATGCAGTATGCGACGGTGCATTATCGTGGTGCAAAAACCAAGAGTTGTCGGCCCATAATTCTGGCCTCTTTTTACGAATAGCATTGCGCAAACGACGCATAACACTCAAATAGTATTCTTTGTTGACAGTTTGGTCGGTCGGAAGGAATTCGAAGTGCACCACACCCCGATAATCGAAGAAAACTGTCAACATAACCTTGATTTTTGACTTGCTTTGACGTGGTTTTTTGGGTTTCGGCTCACCTTTGATACGATATTCGGCCGATTGATCGTCTGTTTCCGGGTCATAAGCGTAGATCCAAGTCTCATCTCCAGTTATGGTGTCTTTCATTTTGTCTTGACAGTCGGAAAGCATTGTTTCACAGACGTCAACGCGACGCTGTTTTTCGAAAAAATTGAGTGATTTTGGAACAAATCGTGCTTTCACTTTTCTTAGGCCCAAATGATCTTTCAAAATGGTTTTCACTGATCCTTCCGATATTCCAACGATGTCAGTAAGGTCTCTGACTGTTAATCGTCGATTCTCAAGCACCAATTCCTTGATTCTATTGACGTGTTGATCATCATATGATGTTGATGGCCGTCCTGGACGTGGTTCGTCATCAACGCGTTCTCGACCCTCTTTGAATAATTTGTACCAATCAAAAACACTTGCTCGACAAACGATTATCACCGAAGGCCTTTTGCAATATTCTGAACGTTTCGGCACCAGAAATTTGATTCCGTACACAAAATTTAATGGAACTTCTTTGTTGAATAATTTCACTCATTGTAAAAATCGCCGAATGCACTTTTTGTACTTCAGAAAGACAAGCGTATACTAAACACTAATGATTATTTTGATGTGACATTTGGCACAGATGTCACTGACAGTCATACCAACCTAAAAAAAAATATTTCGACGAATAGGTTTTCGCGCGAAATTTAAATTAAAAAGTCTTACTATTTTTTGACCACAGTAGTAAATATTTAAAACGACTATTATTTTATTTCCTATCGTAATAATGGTGCATACTGAAGTATAGTTTAAAAAAAAACCTGTTTAAACAATAATAACTTATGAAATAAGGTTAATGATGAAACCCCCTAAAAATTTCCCCATTTTCTTTTTTTTAAATATTTACACCGAACGTAGTCGTTTGACCAAGCGTATGCACTTATGCTTGCATACACATATCCAGACCTAACATCAAAAATAAAAGTATATTTTACATATAATTAATTTAGTGCTCTTACCTTACTAGAATTTTGTCCGGATCAATATCCAAATAAATATTAACATTTGATATTAATTTAATTATTGGATTTTGTAATGTTGATAATAAAAACAATCTCGCTGAGTGAAGATTTTCATGGAACAAATAGTACATTTTTGAAAATGCACAGCTTCCATGTCTTAATAACCTAAAAAAACAATAACTTTTATCTCGTATTTTTTCTACCAATTTTACTTATTTAAGTACAGTCGGGCCTCGATTATCCGTGATCCGGTTAACCGGTTACCCCGATTAACCGTGATGGCCTCTGTTTTTTGTTTGCAATGTTTTCAAATTGTTTGCTTCGATTAGCCGTGATTACCTCTATTATCCGTGATGGCAGAATTTTTTTAGTAACTTCAAATTCATACATACAATGCATATAATAAACATGAAAACGGGGAATTCCCTTGTTTGCATACGATGAGTCAGAAGCATTTACAAGTAATTAGTTTAATTTTGAAATTTGAGAAGTGCGGGTGGTTAGATCTAAATATATTTAGTATGGCATCGTTTCCAGTGGTAAAAAGACAAAGAAACGTTTTAAATATTGATGTAAATATGTATGTACACCAATGTTCACTTGTTAAATATTAAAAATATTAAAAAAACTGTATAATCAAAATTGTTATTCGATTAACCGTGAAAATCGATTATCCGTAATGCTTCTGGTCCCGATCATCACGGATAATCAAGGCCCGACTGTACTACACTGGGAAACACAAATTTCATTGACTTAGATCTTACACTTGTTTTTGACCAGCTTTTAGCATCTGAATCCAAAAATTATCCCAGTTTTTGTCTACCACGTCAACTTTTTAAGCTACAGAATAACCCTCTCTTTGTCCCGAAAGTTATACAAAAGAAAATAAAGGAAAAAATTACCAATTTACTGTTCACAGAGAATAATATTATTCACACAAAGGCTATATATAGTTTCTGTAAATTAAATTGTATTCATCCAAGTAGTAAAGTTCTTTTAGCAAATGGCAAACGTACACATTAAGGTTCAGATGTTCGCTTATAGCTTTTCCTGGAGTATTCAATATGCTTCAACAATGATCAGCCATCATATATACATCCCATTTAACCTGATACTGTGCCTCCATGATTTTCAAATCTTGGTGGAATAGCTCGGCCTGCTCATCATTGATTATACCAAGGTTTTTCGAGGAGTCAGCAAGATAGGTATGCAGAAAATGAAATTTGATGTCCATGTTGTAAGTATTTTGAAGTTCTCCAAGAGTTGCTGGACAACTTCGGTGTAATTATGTGCTCGTGTTTTCTGAGAGTCTTTGACAAGGTTTTTGAATGCTAACCAAGTATTCTTTTGGAGTTCTGTCATTGTTTCGATGAAATTTTCATCTTTAACGAGCTGCCGAATCTGTGGACCGTCAAACGCACCGGCCTTAATCTTCTCAAAAGACAAGCCAAGAAATACCGAAATGAGATACTTGAAACAGTCTCTTTCAGTTGACAAAGCTTTAACAAATTGCTTTATGAGACTCAGTTTCATATACAGAGGTGGAAATATAATGTTCTTTCTGTCGACAAGTGTCTGATGTAGAATGTTCGGATCACCCGGCTTGAGCTCAGATCTTGGCGGCCAATTCGACTGCACCCAATGCCTCTCACGAGCTCTGCTATCCCACGTACACAAAAAACAGGGATACTTGATATATCCGCGTTTCTGGCCAAGAAGGAAGCAGATTATTTTAAGATCAACACAAATGATCCATTTGTGCATGTGATATTGCAACATTTCGGTCCATTAATTCTATTAAATCCCTTTTAACAAATGCAAAAGACAAAGTCGAAGTCAATAAGAAATCGGGAATTTACGGAACTAAATGTCTAGATTGCAATAAACAATACATAGGACAGACAAATCGATCAATAGAAACCCGATATGAAGAGCATATGGCGCACATGAAATTCCATCGACCTGAGAAATCTAGTTCACCAATGTATGTGCTACAAAATAATAATAGTCCACATTCGGTTAAGAATATGAAAAATTACCGTGAATTAGGTATCTATGAGAGCGTATATATTTCAAAAAACAGAAACCATGTGTTAAACGCCGATGGAGGCCCGATTTCATAGTCCTGTCTTTTTCAGTTCATTGAAAAGTTAAAAAGGTTCGCATATGTAAGCAGGAGGTGTACTTTAAGATAAGTGGTTTATTTCTAAGACAATACAATTTAAATTATGTGTAAGACACAATGTGTTTGGCTTTTGACTGCCATCAAAAGAAAACACACACTGTAGATTCGAGTCGGACACTGACTTTTTTCTGTGCGGATTTTGCCGTAGTTGTCCAGGTGCGCCACTGGGATTAATTATTTGCTAATGATGGCGACTTAGTTGTCGAACTACGTATACAAAATACGAAGAAAATTAGTGTGCAAAGTATCAACACTTATTGATTAAACTATTGTAATATTTATTAACAAACAACTAATGAATTAAAAGTTCAGAACATAACGCTACAAAATATTTAGTATCCCAGATGATTAAACAAATGAACTAATAAACTATTAAATATTGTAATGAACAAAATATTTACATGATGGAACATAAACATAATATTTACCTTCTTGGATTATCACTTGATACTAACTGCAAATAGGCGAGTTGTTTCAATAAAATTAACATCAAATTCGTATCTTCTGACAATAATATTGACCCATATAAACCTGTCACTACGCTATGTAATATGTCGACAAATGCTTGCGTATCATAAGAAAGACGCTCACCAGTGGCCAACCAGTACGCCAATTGCTCTGGTTGATTTCGAAGTAATCGCAAAAAATCACCATAGTGAATGACAGCCTGAAAAATACTTCATGATACTACATCATATGCGTGCGCCAATATACATCTCAAATTATTTTCGCTTTAGTATTTACACATTTTACAATTATTTCAAACTATATTTGACTATTTATCTTCCATGATTTCTCTTTAAGACACGTTATAGTTATTTAAATGTTAAAACATTAATACGGGGATTTCCACACTTTATCAGTCCGCGGTGCGCTTAGAGGCTTAGTATTTTGTCCCGATGGCCTTGTCAAAATATGTGTACAATGGCATAAATCAGAAATATAAATGAAAACAACTGTTTAAAAAAAACTCTTAAAGAAGATGGAAGAGGGGTAGTTTATTCACAGGCGAAAACCAGAAAATATGATTTTCTCAAAAACTGCTCTCTACCGATTTTGCTTTTAACTTTCATATGTGGAAAAACCGTACATAATATTACAATATGTTATTTTTTTTCTGAAAAAATTCGAGTAAGGGTAGTTTACAGTTGATGTAGAATTAAAAATACGATTTTTTCAAAAACAATTCTAACGAATTTCTTGTCATTTTATAAATAAATAAGCCATACATAATTGTTACGATATGTCGCTATTTGTTTTTGTACAAAAAACGGAAAAGGTTAGTTTATTTTTAGGGTGAAATTGAAAAAAAAATACGATTTTCTCCAAAACTTTAATGACTTTGCTTAGATTCCATAAAACCTATCATTCAATAAAGAGAATAATGGACAAAAAGATCTTCTCATTTCTCAAATTTGTTTTTGTTTTATTTCATTTATTATTGTTGCAAACATTCTATGGATGCTATTACTTCTCTGTATATCATACTATTTCTTCATGATTCTAATTAGTTCTATATACCTGAACAGTTTCCTTTGACCTAATTTATTGAAACTGTAATAGACAATTTTCTTCAAAAAAGTAATTGAAAATTATAATTGCACTAATGAGACATTTTCAAGCAGTAAATCGCTTCATGACACTTATTTTATGACACCTAATTATATGCACAAATTAGTTATTCCTCATTAACGTAATCACTAACCTTGTAACTATCGCAGTAAATAAATTAATGAAATGGCGCTGATTTTTAGAAATAATGTGTATTGGTATCTATTTATTAAGTTATTGGGAAAAAAATGAATCATTTGCCTATGGCCTATTCGTTATAACTATTTTTGCTCACGTACTGTTTTTTTTTTTATTTTACAATACAAAACTACATTTCCTGTGGAAGCAGTGTACAAACAAAACATATTTAAGCATTAGCATTAAAATATTCAAATAAATGTATTTTAAGAAGATAAAATTTGATGAAGAACTATGAATATCAAAAATTCTTAATGAAATATCATTACCTGATAGTCTAATATTTCCTTGGCAATTATAAATACAGTTCTATTCAATAACTTTGTTTTCCTACAGCACTGTTCTGATGTAAAGTCTGCCCTAGTTAGAACTAAATCATTCAAATTAATCTTCTCATATGAATTTATCCATGCTGTTTGAACTAATCTCTTCACGTAATCATTTATCTAAAACGAGAATGAATGAATAACAGAATCCTATTAGAAATACCATATATAACCTTCTCATTCAAATTCTGTATGATCTTCCTTTCTTCTAACACTAACAATCTTTCTTCTTTCAATTTTGCTATCAGTTCTGAAGCATGTGTGATTTTTACTACTAATGCATCCATTGTTTCAATATTTTTTACCTAAAATATATTTTTGGACAATATTATTATTCATAATGATTAAATACAGCATAAATATGCAGACATTAACAGTAATTTACCTACATGCAAAAAATATTTTATATTCACAATGTATTGTACAATACTAACATAAATATAATACATAACCTGATTTTCCAAAGAAAAGTCTTACCTTATCATATATTCAATACTTTTGTATATACTTAATTAAAATTAATCTTTTTATGTTAAATAAAAAAACATTTGAATATATAACTTCTCCAATAAATTTACAAATTCTACACACACACACACACGCACATATATGTATATACATATACAAAAAAAAACAATGTATATGTATTTGATCAAATTCCTGCTTTATCTCAAGAAAACACCAATGGCTAAAATCATATTAAAATCAGAGCTAAATGAATAGATGCTGAATAGAATGAAAACACAAATAGAATAGAACCGTAATAGAACAGAGCAAACAAACACATAGCCAACCAAATAAACGTAAATTTTAGGAAATTAAAGTCGATCTTACCTAATTAAAATATTTTTTGACTTTTAGAAAGGTGTATTCCAACGTTACTCTTTTCGATAACCTTAACTTCAAATAATAATTAGTATTAAAAATAAATAAAAACGATAAGGCAATTGTGGTAGCTCTGATTAAACGAACAATGTATAGTAGGCATTATTCACTTATTTTGTATATGAATAGAATGGTACCAAATGGTACAAATTGAGACAAAATAGATGAATTACCCAACCAAACCATTAGGTGGCAAACCTATAAAACAAATAGGCAACTATTTTATCGATGTGCTCTTTTTTTTTTATTAAACATTCGTTGCCGTATATTTGCCTTAACTGCCGGTGGCACAATTTTAGGTCTACCTGGATATTTTCCTTTACAAACATTTCCGATATCAAGAAAATGTTCAACAAAGCATTCTCGTTGTTGCTTAAATGAACGACACAAAATGATACCACAAAAGCAGAACACAATGAAAGTGCCTTATTCCAGAGATAATTCCATTTTCGCTAGCCTTAATACTAAGTACTGTTATTTATAAATCATATATAATAATAATACAAAATTAATAACGTGAAAAAATTCATAAATGTTGATATTAAATGAAAATTTTATACTCCTGAAAAGTCAAATTATCTCGTTACTTGTACATATTGTACATCAATAATATTTTGTAGAGTACATTAGTGACTGTATACATACATATAGTGTAAATAGAAAGATTATTATTAAACTAAAACTAAGCTTTTTTATATGAAGTAATTGATATCAAATATGAGAATAGAGTTCAAATGCTTTTTACTCAAATTTTAACGAATTCCTAAAAACCAAGTTAGACCAGAATCGATAAGCATTATACGTTTGCGAAGTGATGTTTTAGTAAGGTTAATTTATTAATAATTAATGTTCTTATCAATACATATCAACTTTAAATTTAGCGCGGAAACTAAAATCTTGTTTGATTATTGAAATTTTTCAGGAAATTCTATCAAAATGTTCATGTCAGTTTCAAAAATATGAAGATTATTCACATTATTACCAATATAAAAAACAAACATCTGAACTCTTAAAAATTATGTTTTGCTTAGATGGAAATTTGTTAATACATATAAAGGGAATAATACAGAAAATATATAGCTATTGTAATTAGTTTACTAGTAACTTATAGGTAAACTAATTCAATAAAACTTCCAACCGAGGTTTATCTCTTAACATTTGTAAGCTTAGTACGATCAAACGTATCTTGTCTTAGATTTATACAGTAATATATACTAAATAATGCCGCCAAAGCTAAAATTCGCAGAAGGTACGTTAATACTTATATTAGTTTTTTTATTGTCACTTTACTTGTAGGCGAAAAGGTGTTATGTTTTCATGGTCCTTTAATTTATGAAGCTAAATGCTTGAAAGCAATTGCCACGAAAGATAAGCAAGTAAAATATTTTATACATTATGCGGGTTGGAATAAGAAGTAAGTGTAAGCCCGGTTGTGTGAAAGATTATTCCTTAATTGTAAAAAGCTGAACATAAAAATATATATTTTTTTTGAAGCTAATGAATGGTAGTGGGATTTTCCGAATTAGTCAGAAGTTAAATACATTCATAGTCTTAAATTTATAAACCTCATATGTGAAAAGTAATGAAGAAAATATAATAAAGTATAGATTACTTTCATAATGTATTCTATTTAATTTTTTTAAAATAATTTTTAGTATTTGAGATTTCATGATGCGATAATTATTTTGTTGCCCGTAAGACCTTTCATTTTCTTATGAAATTTTTAAGTATTTCATGTTAATTATATAATATAAAGTAAGTGTATTAATTATTATTAACTAAAGCTAAATATTTTTAGTTGGGATGAATGGGTACCAGAAAGTAGGGTTCTAAAATATAATGAAGCAAATGTAGCTAAACAAAAGGAAGTACAAAAGGCTCATTCAGCTCAACCTACAAAGACTAAGAAAACAGCTAAAAAACAGAAAACTGAAACTACAAAGGAGTCAGATTCAAGAGCCAGTACACCAAATAATGAAGTTGCTCGGGGAACAAAACATAAACTTCCTAGTACCCCTTCTAGTAGCCAAGATTCAAGTTCTGATGTACCAAAGAAAAAACGCGGTCGTCTTGATCCATCTATTGAATCAGAAGAGCAATTTTTGAGCAAAGTTGAAGTTAAGGTAAAAATTCCCGACGAATTGAAACCGTGGTTAGTGGATGACTGGGATGTTATTACTAGGCAAAGGAAACTTGTTTATTTACCCGCCAAAACTACTGTAGATGATATTTTGGAAAATTATATCGCATATAAAAAGTCTATAAAATCTAATAATTCAAGTAAAGAGTCTGCTACAATTGAAATTGTAAACGGTTTCAAAGAATATTTTAATGTGATGTTGGGAACACAATTATTATATAAATTCGAAAGGCCACAATATGCAGAAATATTACAAAATCACCAGGGCGAACCTATGTCTAAAATTTATGGTGCAATTCACCTATTACGATTATTCGTGAAATTAGGTTCTATGTTAGCATATACCCCTTTAGATGAAAGGAGTATTCAACTCCTCTTGCAAAATATACAAGACTTTCTAAAATATATGATTAAAAATAGTACCACACTGTTTAGTTTACAAGATTATGTAAATGCACCTCCAGAATACCATCGTAAGGCCCTGTGATACGAGGAAGTGTATGATCAAGAGCACAGTTATTAGTGCTCTGTGTATAACTGCCAAATTATGTTTTATACGTTTGCTTTATTTATTGTTCTCATTGATTTCTCATATTGTTTCTTTGCATTTGTAAACCGATTCTTTAAAATAATATTTGCTGTATTAAATTTTTATGTTACATATACATACAGTTTTTGAAAATACATTGATTTTGCTATTTTAGTATTTGTTTCTACATTCTAGTTATCTACTAAATATTGTTGTTAGAACATTTTTCAATGTATAACTGTGTAGAACAAAATGTTAAACAAGTCTTTATAATTTTTCCAAAATAGTTTAAACTTAATGTTATTTTATTCAATAATAATAATAATTTAATAAATTATTATTAATTTATTCTTATATGTTAATGATATTGTTTGATTGTGTATTGAGTTTTCTAGTATTAACGGTTTTTTTCCCTCCAAGTATAACCAACTAGATTGGTAATTGTTTCGTGGATGGTTTCTTTGACTTTCGATTTAATTCTTTAAATAAGAATGTAATACAACATTAATAGAAACAATGTAAACGTTAATACAAGATTATTAAATTGACAAAAATTATTTGCCATAAATAATAAGTTACGTGCATTTTAAGATGTTTATTGACTTATCACAAATATGGATTACAAACCATAAACAGTTGTAATAAGTTAAGTTAACATTATAAGAAATGAGTAGCGATTACTTAAATTGTCAAATTAATTTAGTAAGCGTATTAAATAATAATCTATAAAAATATGTATTTCTAGCAAAAATATTGAAACTGATAAATTACAGTATTTCCAATAAACCCATGAGCTTTTAATTATCTATTTTTATAGGAGCTCCTTTAAATAAGAATAATATTATTTACCATTTTCAATATTGTTGGTACATATTAAAATATGTTAACAAAATTATACTTGTACAAACTGTCGTGAAATAAGAACTTCAAAATATGAATGTAAACAATGATTACAAATCAAATACTGTGTAAATATATTTAATATGTGGTAAATATAGTTTTATTTCATTCATTTTTTAAATTCCTCATTATGTGGGACTCCAATATTATTTACATAATTCAGTATGAGACAAACATTATTTAAAATATATCTTAAAACATTTCATCATAGATTTTAGTATTTAAATAAATACTAAAGTAATAAGTTAATATTTTATTGCATTTATGACAAATTGTTGGCACTAAGGCATATTAGACACTTAAATTTCTAATATTTCTGATAATTTTTCTCTTATTCTCCAATTAAGTCTTTTAACTGTTACTTAGATCCGTAATCGTATTTTTAACTAAATTTGTAAAGTGAGCAATTTCAAATATCCTGTAGTGATAGCATAAAAGTCCCTAAACTAGATAATTCGATGATTTAGAGATACCAACCTGCTTTTCTTTTTTTCGTTCCTTCTTGTACATAACATTCAGTTATTCATTTATAAGAACTGTCAAATTATCAATATTCAACAAATCCTGCCAACTATTCAGTATTGCCAATTTACTTCGCTTGTTCTTCCTATAGACACAAGATTGCACGAATGCGTTCTATTGCCAGCCTTAGAATCGTTATTTATCGTTTTAATGGTAGTAATCTTACAGGATTCAATTTGAATTTACTTTGTGGAAGATTGTATGGTAAAATGCATATTTAAATAGTTTTCGGCCCCGCTGCTGACACAACTTATCCTTTTTTGCATCTAATAATAATAATAATACTATAAGATGCTGATTATTTTTTCCTGTCGTACATTTCTTATTCTATATTAGTTATATTTATTATATACAGAAAGTGGGTTTTTAATTTAGTAAATTTCTGGAATTTTAAACTAAGTAGCTTTATCCATTAAATACTTTATATAATAAATAATACGTAACCAAAGTGTTATTTAAACAGAAACATGTTTACGTAAATATACTCGAAAATAAAATAATTTTTGTTTAATATATGTTCATATAGTTATCTAAGTAAATTTCACTTTCTTCTATGTATTTGAAAACACAGTAATTATAGACAATTGCATGGGAATATAGGAAATAAAACGAAGCAAACTTATTTAATATTCTGTATATATGTGAAAACGGTCCATCCTATAAATTCAGTTGTGGAGTTATTATTTACAACGAATTTCACCATTTTATATTTTAAATGCAGTATAGCCTGACTTTATCATAATTACAATTCTGTTAAACACACAAAAAATATAAATTTTGAGTTTCATAGTATAAAATATAAAACGAAATAAAGTTTACGGAAAATAATTTTCTTTTCTTGCATGAAATTACATATCCACTCTACTTTTTACAATTCCATGCAGATTCATAAGGAATGACAGAGTAAAAGTACGTTATTAAAAAAAATTTATTGTTTAAAATTTTAAAGTACAATAATTTCACAAGAAATACGGTGTTACATTTCTGCTTGGGATAACTCTTTCCGAATCTGGAACAGCATTAAACAATTTTGCAGCCATATTTTCTGTCGTTTCAAATTCTAAAATACTAGCAATATTTCCGCATCTATAGCAATAATTGGGAGCTGACCATACAGTAACTAATTTATCATCAAACATATATTTGTATCCTTAAATAAAATTAAAAATTAGTATTATGTAAACTTTAAAAAACACTGTGTTAGAAAATGATGGCGATTTTGGCAATAATAAGGACAGTACAAAATATTTGTACTCCTTTTTGGATGGCTTCATGTATTCGTTTATTCAGGTGTTAGATTTTTGCTACAATCTTCATCCCGTGGAAGTCACAGGATATGATATTGACCTTGACTAGACAATGAACAAAAAAGCGAACATCGAACACCTGAATAGGCGAATACGTGAAGTCACAGATATCAAGAAACATACGTCTGTCGTATGTTTGGAAAGCAATGCTAACTAATCAAACCAAGGATGGGGACGTAACTATATCTGCATCATCAGATGAATAAAACGAACCCCACAATGAAACCAGCCAATAGGCGCGCGACACAAATCGCGGCAAATGCACAGATACCAGGGCAGGGACACGCATAGGATAAACAGCATTTGACAAAGAGCATCGCCTGAAGATGGAAAATTAGATTTTACCGCAATATCGCCCCAGTTCTTCACAGGACAGAAGCACACCTACGCGGGAAGAAATCTGAAATCACCCAAACACAATCATATATATATATATATATATATATATATATATATATATATATACATATATCGGGGTGATAAATCACCTCCGAGGAGAAAGGTTTTATAGAGAGCCGACAAGGGCACATGCAGACATCATTACTGCAACAGCTACCATCCAAAGAAATTTAAGAAAAAGATGAATGGGATGTCATCGAAACGTCAGCGAAGAAACCATCTTAAGGAAAATAGAACGACGTGGGATGCCCAAGAAGTCTCAGACTCATTGGATACCCGCAAAAACATCTAATAAGTGTCCCCGTTGGTATTAGAGTATCCTTAGATTTAGAAAAAAGTACGTACTTTTTATTTCCGTTGACTATCCATCCTCTATAATTTGCCTGATGTCGAAATATTAATGCCATTTGAAGTTTATCTTTTGATATTTTTATATTTATAAAACATATTTCAAACTAATTTTAATTTATTCATAAATAGACATATAAATAATCAACATGATTAATAATGTGATATTCCCGGGTTCGTCAATTGTGCAGATTTGCCAATTAAAGTTGGTATTGACAAACAAAAACAGGCAATTGGTGAATCCTTAATATATATATTCACAAAACCACATTTAATAAATATGCAACTTTACCTTCATGCACAAGTTGGTGAGCTCTACATATAAGAGATAAGTTGTTAATTCTCATGAAGTCATGGGTTACTTTTGCCCCAAACAAATAACCTGCTCCTCTTGGACTAGTGGCCCTATTTAATAATTTGTTTATTATTACGCAAAGAAAAATATCTCTGGAATTACCATGCTTCAATATCTTCTGGGTCAGACCAAACTAAATCACAGAAAGCACCTTTGTGAGGAATTTCTTGGTTTCTCTCTAAACATCTTATTTGATCAACGGTTATAACTTCTGGACTCAAACCACCATGAACACACAGAATCTTTTCATCTATTAACTGGAAAAGAAAATATCAGTATATTCTCCAACTTTTATCAATTTATCTTACTGCAGCAACAGTTAGTAAATCGAAAACTCCACAACAATATTTCCAAGCATTAACATTTCCATATTTTGTTAAACACTCATCATAAAACCCATATACTTGAGTAATTTGTCTACTTTCATGGTTTCCTCTTAAAAGTGTTATTTTTTCAGGATATTTAGCTTTCAAAGTTAATAATCGAGTAAATGTTTCTAAACTGTAATATCCTCTATCAACGAAATCACCTAAGAATATATAGTTTGTGTCAGGAACTTGGCCTCCTTTTCGAAACAGTTCTTCTAAATCATAAAACTGAAATATTTACAGAACTTCATTAAATTATTAATTTTCTAATATCATCTAACTTCTTTCAAGATATTATTAAAAGAAAATACGAAAACATTACTTCAAAAATTAGCATTTTGTTATGTAGAAAAAAAAATAGAACAGAATAGTATATTTGTGTTTAATAAGAATCGTTTTATATTTTATGAATATTCTAACCTGTCCATGTATGTCTCCGCATACAGTAACTGGTGTACATACAGGCTGAACATTAGATTCTTCTAATAATATTTCACTCACTCTGTCACACAATTTCTTTAAATCATTTTCTGGTAGGTATTTACATTGTTTGGAAATTTCAATCCAGTTGTCAAGATCTGCCATTTTTCACGAAATTTATCTATATTCCTGATTCTACTTTATAAATATATTCATTTAAATAGAACTAAAATAAAAGAATCTGGGCCTTAAACTTCACCATTAATATTCAAATCATTTAAAAGAATCAAATAACAAATACAATGCATAAAATTGAAATGTCAAACTGTTATGAGACAGGTAAATGAGTTAAATTTATGTTATTTTCAGGGCGGAAACTTGAACTTACAATTTACTACAATTACAAAGGAATTCCCAATATTAAATGATTGGCAATGTAAAACTACATGTGCTGCCGTCAAACGGAATAATCAGCATTACTAAATATTGGAGTAAATGAATTTTATTAAGAGTTAAATATTTATTGTACATAAATCTGTATGTAAATAGGAATTTGAAATAGGCTGTTAATTTTTGGGCAATAACTCTAAAATATGCATAAGATCTAGAAAAAATGTAATTTTATTATCAATATTTAAAGTTAACCCAATGATTTCCATTCATATAAATACTTTGCCATAAACTTAATTTACTTACTTAATCATTGCGTCTTTCCACCCTCTGTGGGTGTAAGGCGTGTGAAGTTGAGTGTATTATATCTGTCTTTTACATATTTCTCTCCATCTCTTTCTATCCTACGTGGCTTGTTCTGGTTCTTCCATTTCAATCCTTATTAATTATAACCTCGTCTCAAAATATGGAGTGATTCAAATATCCCGCTAAAACGCGGAACAAATAGCTTAATAATAAAATGAAACATAAACAATTGCGAATGTAGTAGTTTGTCAACAATATTAATCTTTTTCTTTATTATATAAAAGTAAAAGAAAAAAAATCATTTTAATGGAAGTATGATTGTACAAACGTTACTTTGTGGATTAATATGTGCAACCTATCCAAAATTAAGGTTAAATATTAATAAATAAAACAATGCAAAAATGTAATTAAACGTTTACAGGTTATGAAAAATGGCGGATATCTGGCATTCATTTAACCATATTAAACTTGTTCAAGAACCAATGAAATCTCTTAAAAATATGTATTATTTTGGCGCAATATTTGAATCACTCCTTATTCCGAGACAAGGTATAATTACAAGTCACATATAATTTTTATTGAAACATACCACAATTGTGTAGATTATCATCCACGTAAAGAAGCCAAAATTTTATGAAGCAATTGTATCACAATAAAGATTATTTTTAATTAGTTATTTAAAATATATACAATATATATTAAATGGCCATTCAAATTCCCGCCAGATTTTGAAAAGCAAAAGTGCGGGTGATCTTAGAAAGTATCAAAATATTAACATTAGGATTCCATTTTCTCTTCTTTCGTATGAATAGTATGTATATGTGCATATTGATTGTAAAACTTTATACTCCGTTTTTAGTGTTGAACGCTCCATAGCATATTTGTTTTGGTTGCATTTTACTCCTGTTTTATGATTTGCCATATTTTTTACCTAAGTAGAAATTTTTTAATATCGAGCCAGTTTTGAGTTGGCAGTACTACTTAGTAATAAAGGTAAGTATGACTTATTTCGTTCAAGAAATTAGCAACTAATATATTGTATAAGATATAATTATTTTCTTTCTTGGGTAACTTAAAATACCGCAAAATTAAAAATTGCTCTGTGGAAAATTTAGATCATCCAGTGGATCCTTCAACACACGTCATTGATTTGTATCCGTATGAATTAAATTGATAAAATTGAATAAATTGATAATTTTAAATTATTTATATGGTGTAGAAAAAATATTAAATATAAGCAAAATAAATTAACTATGTGATGTCACATTTGAAACAGAAATTGTCTAACTTACTGCGTTGGCCAACATAAATAAGCATTTGTAAATCAAAACTCTTCCAATGTTAATTTGGTACGTAGACTTCCGCGGTCGTGGTCCATGCTATCTGCTTCTGGGTTTCCGGGCTGGAACTGCGTCACTAGTATATCTGCCGACGTTTCGTACCCATTTGTATGGGACATCTTCAGGGCTAAACTACTGCAACTCAGTTTCAGTGCAGTAGTTCAGCCCTGAAGATGTCCCATACAAATGGGTACGAAACATCGGCAGATATACTAGTGACGCGGTTCCAGCCCGGAAACCCAGAAGCAGATAGCATCTTCCAATGTTTTTCCTCTTTTCCAATTCGTATATGTAATGGCTACATATACTATTACATAAATCGAACGTTTCGCAGAGACAAATGTTTGAAGTTTTACTTATGTTTTATCCCTCTTTGTTCAACGGAAATTATATGAGTTGGGTCGAAACAACATCTGATTATTGTTACATATAATAACAACATATGTTGAAAATCCATTGAACGTAACGTACATACATACAAACTTTAAAGTTTTTCGAAACATTTATGAAGTTAGATATGAGTGTAAATAAACAAATATACTGCCATCTACTTGTTATGATTTCTATTTTGAACCTACATGTCTTCACATAAATTTACTTCATAAACGATTATCTAAAATTGAAGTCAAAGTCAAACACTTTGAAGTTATATTATTTTAGATAAATATATTTTTTAAATGATATGTAATATAAATCGCTACCAAAATTATGCAAAACGATAATTCAATGGCTGAGAAAATACTAGCAGATTTAGAAACTATAATTTATTCTGATGATAATTTGTAAGTACATTTGTATATTGTTACCATTATATTATTTATTACTTAATTATTTTAGGAAACATTTTGATATTATACCTGTTCTGGAAAATAACAAAAATAAATCACCAATTCTATATGAAGAACATAGTATTGGATTAGAAATGTGGTGTATTAAACATGTTTTTACTTATATCTATACATATTTATTCAAAACTAAAGCACATTTTAGAAAAAATTTGTTACAGTCTGACACAAAAAAAATTAATAGGTTACTCTTAGGAGGTGTTTTAATTCAACCAGATATTTCTACATTTTGGAACATGAGAAGAGAACTACTAGAAATGAATCTAATTAATGTAGAAAAAGAACTGTTATTAACAAGTCTTGTGTTGTCATGTAAAAGTAAATCTAATGAAGCATTTTCACATCGTAGATGGATAATAAAGAACATTATTAAAAATATATCGTTATGTAGCTACGGTTTGGAAGTTTTAATTGAAAAGGAATTATTAGTAGCAAAAATGGCATCTGAGAAAGTTAAAAATAATTACCACGCTTGGACACATAGACTTTGGTTAATTGAAAATATTACCGACTTTGAATTGAAATCTTTCATAATTAAGCATGAATTTAAAGAATCTTTAGATTGGGTATTTTTCAATGTGTCAGAACACTCAGGATTTCATTACAGACAACAGCTTTTATTATACTTAAAATATATTTCATCAAGTGACAACTACTTTGTCGATTTTCAACAGTTTGTTATTAATTATTTACATACGATGAAGTATTCTGTTGACTCCTTACTCATGTTTTTATTAGGAAAAATGGAATCTAAAGTGAATGAGGAATATGTGTGTTTTATATCTGCTCTATTGTTTGAATTACTATACACATGTCAAGAATTAGACAAATCTTATCCTGGACATGAATCAATTTGGTATCATCGTCGATTTGTAGTCCATACTTTGTTTAAAGTAATTTATGATTTCTTCGGGTTAAGTTGGACGCGAAACGTTAATGAAATTGACGATGAACACATAGGCAAGAATGTTAATATTGTGAATATTAAAAAATGCAATCTAACTCTATGTAATAATTTATATGAAAATGGTGAAAAATTTCCGAAGCTATTTAAAACAGAATCTGGGACTATAGAATCTACGTTTTTATATAAACTGCTGTTTAAAATAGAGACTGAATTTATAAACAATAATTCATTAAGTATAAATCCTGTTCAAGTAAATTTAGCAAATAAACATGCAAACTGGTTGAAATATATTTTGCAAATTAATTTTTGTAGATAGAAGAAATGTTTTTTAAGTATTACTAAATAAAAGTATCAAATGTGCATATATAGTTTATTTTTCATGTTTTCGCAGTAAGATAAAGGTAATTTTTTTAAATAACGAACGATATTTGGTTTTGCTTATTTGAAATTGCTTTTAAACAATTTTTTGACAAGAACCTGATTTGATTTAATATAAAACCAGATCCTGAAGTAAGAGGTTATCGTTGAATTTTTTTGTACATTTTTAAAGTAGTACATTTCATTTTGACAATGAAGTCGCTATCATCAGCATATAATTAAACATTAACCTGGAAACTACGGTAAAAACAAATTCCGTACACGATCTATACCGTCGAAAGGCAAAACGCCCAGTGTGCGGTTTTTTCCAGGTGTGACTGTTTAATTATCTTCTGATGATGACCACTTAATTGTCGAAATATGTATACAGAATACGAAAATTAATGTGGAAAAGGGTTATATATCAATCTTAAGTGATTAAATATTTTATTTTAAATAAAAAGAGAAAAACGTTGAAACTACACAGTACTTCTTAAGGAGCCTTTAAAATTAACTTATTATAACTACTTCGTTTAACGATGGTGAATAAAAATTATGTACCGGAGTATTTAAAAGAATACCAATTTCCTACAGTACAGTTAAAATTAACAGCTACTCCTATACAGAATCCATTTCAATCTAAAGGGCCGTTAAAGTTTTAACAAGGCGTTAAATTTAATAATAAATAAATAAGGTTGAAACTTTTTTGCAGAGGGAATGTATTAAGACGATGCTAGGAAATAATAGTAGACGGTGTTTGTAGTTAATTGAATACCAATGTATTATTATCAACTGCATAATTGACTTCATGCCGATCATGCGGGTCCATCTTAGTTTTCTTTTAAAAAAAAATGAAACGTTTTTTGTTTTTATCGGTTGACTTTTTTAAAGCTATCATTGAATCTAACTGTGACATTAATTGTTCTTGCCTAATATACAATTTGTTAGGCCATTGTTTGATAACCTTATCGTTTATTTTTTGTTTCGACGTCATTTTATTAATTGATGAGTTTCGTAACGTTAAATTAGGCTTTCTAAAGACAGATATTTCAATAAAACTGGACAATTTTATAAGCTTTAAAGAAAAATAAACCTTTAAAGTATTCAAAACTATATCAAATACTAAAATTCTATTTACGAAAAACACAAATTACAAAGCAAAGCAGGAATATAATTCGAATTAATTATTAAATAATTGCTGATGGATATGCAATTTGTTATGCTTTCTACTCAGCAGAAGCAATTCGTTGAATTTACAACAGAGGGGAACAGAGACTGCAGTGTAATATTTTTCAGTTTTCACATAAGATGTCGCGATATTGGTTTGATACATCGAGTTGATGGCCTTGATACGGATGAGGAAATGTGGTTACAATGTCATAATGGTCATAATAATTGTATTAAGAGACGTGGGAAAGGACATTACATTTCATTTATAGGTTAATATTCAAACAAATCAAAATGTCTGCAAATATAGGCACAAAATTAGTTCATCGCCTTAAAAGCAAAGAATTTAGAGATTATTTAATGAGGTTTGTATATGTAAACATTTACATAAATATGTATATAGGTAATGCTTATATTGCAGTACACATTTTTGGGGGCCCTTAGCTAATTGGGGAATACCATTAGCAGCTATTGCTGATTTTAGAAAGGATCCGAAATATATTAGTGGAAAAATGACTGTAGGTAAGTTTATGTGGCCTTAAAATTGTAAGAATAAGATATGTGAATAATATTAATTAGTCCTCTTTTAGCTTTATGTTTATATTCAGCAATGTTTATGAGATTCGCGTGGCTAGTAAAACCTCAAAATATGTTATTGTTTGCTTGCCATTTCACAAATGAATGTGCACAATTAACACAATTATCAAGATTTTGTTTATTCTATTATGTTCCTAAGGAAGATAAAAAAGAGTAAGCTTTTACATATTGACTAAAGCTGTATATAATATATTTTGTATGTACATAAAATGATAGTGAGAAGGAATATATAAAATGTATAATTTCATTTATGTAAATAAATTGTTAATATTGTTTTTGAAACTAGTTTTTTTTGCATGCATAATTTATCAGATAAAAAAACAAACTTGATCTTAATGTTTTGATGTACTTCATCAAAATATATATACGCATTAACTGCGTATATCTACGAAAGGTTAATTAATTTTACTACCGGATACTTGATTATAACTTTGATACACACCTGCATTTAAAATGAGGACTTTACATTGCGACTAAACTAAATAAAAATCTAAAATTTGGTTCACGTGAATTTATAGAATATCAAGGGAAACACATGCTAATAATAAAAGTTGCGAATCAATTTTCACGACGTCATCCGAATACAACGTGAATTTAATTTAATACGATTTCTTTTCTAGTTTATATTATTAAAAAAGGTTATAAAATATTGGTAGTTTTAACAAACAAAATCAACTTTTGAAAGAGTCCGCCATTTCAAATTTTCGAATATCTGAATATTTTGGGAATATTAGCCTAAAACCGAAAATTTAGAGTTAAGTATAAATACTGTATACAATAAGTATGAAAAGTATTATATACTAATTGATTTTTTTATTTTAAAACAATGGAAACATTTAATACTAAATTCTGTAGTTTTTATACTGTTTCAAAAAGAGAGAGACAAAGTTCCGAACTAAATTACAACTTATAAAATTCGTGAAAATTTGAATAAAAAGTAAATAAATCAGTGATATTATTACATAATCCATTTTATTTCAATTTAATGTATATTGCGACATCTGTACATATATTTTGAAATTATAACCTAGAATTTACGGCATTATTACCACACCATGCGACATCTATGCTTTAGGATTAAACTATTTGCTTGTTTGATTATTATTAGATGAAATGCTTGATAATAATTTAAGAAGTATTCTCATTAACTGAAAATATTTTGCAATAAATCCTACATTGAAACTAAATAATAAAATATTTTTGCAATTACGGTGAATTTTTGTCATAAATCTTATTTTAATCGCTAAGGTTGATATATAACCCCTTTCCACATTAACTTTTGCAATTCTGTATACGCATTTCGACAACTAAGTTGTCATCATCAGCAGATAATTGTAAAGTGTTGCACCTGGTAAACCACGGCGAAAAATACCTGTACAAAAACAAACTCCGTACGCGATCTATACCGTTGAGAACCAAGATGTACACTGTGTGTTCGTTTCACAAGATTTTTAAAATTATTTTACTTAAACTAGGATGAACGATATTGAAAAAGGAACACAGGCACGACCGATAAGTACCTGCATCTGATTTATTAGTTTTTCTTCTTCGGACATTAAGCAGACCGAAAAGGGTCGTCTGAATTGGTCCATTGTCACTATTCACCACATGGCTTTTATTCTTTAAGATGTGCATGCTTTCATTTAATAAAGAACGTGTATAATTATCGGGAATTAGACGCGTATCCCTTCACGGTCGCCCGACATGAACCCTATCGAACATTCGTGGGATGAGATTGGAAGGCGTGTTCGCAAACACGATATTAAAAACAATTTAAGACAATAATAATGCAAAAATGGAATGCAATTGAAGAGGAAGACTAAAAAAATGGTACAGGGAATGCCAAAACGGTTAGTGGAATTTTTACGTGCCACATGTGGTAGGGCAAGGATCAAATATAGCCGAATATTTATGATATATTTTGTTATAAATCTCCTGCATGGAAACTTTTTTGACATTTTTGTACCTGTAGAATAAAATTTTATTTTTGTAATACTCATTTATTTAGATATAGATAGATAATAGAGGATGAAATTATTTAAGATCTTAAGAATCGAAATAGAAGAATATCTGAGGTTCGAAAAATTTTCATAACTTTTTCTTAAATAAAAATACCTATATTATAATACATATCCAAGTCATAAATCATTTATCCTCGAGCTATCAATTTTTATTAGAAATCTGACATTTTCTCAAATTAAAATTTAAATATTTAATCATAATTTAATTTTTAATTTCGTTCTTATTTTTCTATAAACCATATTTTAACTTTATTTTTATCAAAACAAAAATTTAATGTGTTTTTTTAATGATCTGAGTTCTGAAGGTGATGTCTATAAAACAATTTCAGTAATTTGCTATTTTATAGTTGAATTAAACATCCAAATACATGAGATTTGATTTTTGCTAATTACCTTTATTCGTAGGCTTTAATAAAACGTACAGCGTTTTCACTGGATTAATGTTCACAGAATATCAGGAAACATTTTTACCTGAAATTTATTTTATGTTATCGAATCAAGTGTGTAGTTTATCAAGAGCAACTATGGTCAAATGAGGTTGATATTTTTGGTATTAATTATTTACTTGACGATATATTCTTCATTAATTCTGGTATTAATAGGAATTTTACTTCATATTCGTAATCTATTTGAATTATTTGATCTGTCAGGAGACGACTAATCGGTAAATGTTTGAAGTTTACTAATTAAAATCTTGTTTTTCAACTTGAATATAATTTGGAAAATCAATAATCTGTCAACTTCGACAAGTTGTTGTCTTAGTTACAAAACAAGTTAGTAACAGTTGTTTGAATTTTTTGCAGTTTTGAAGGTGAGGATTATAAATTCAAAAACTGAAATTTTAAGTTTCGGCCGAGAATATTTGTTTGAGATATGGTCAGTTGTTGTAAGTAATTTTTTATTTCATATATTAATAAATAGTTAACTTATTAATTATAAATATCTGCATATAAATTTAGGTAAATTGTATATATTTGCACAACGAATATATCAAAAAAACTTCGAGTATTTGACAGATTTCATGTCAGTAATGAGTCTTGGCAACATGTCACGTTGTACATTTCAAACAAGACAACGGTGACACTTAAATTGACGACTTCAACATTCATTGATTTTCTGTAAATAAATTTGTCACTTTACTAACATATTTGCAAGTTTTGCAATCTAAGATAAGATAATTGTTTATTATCTTGTAATTTTTCATAAAAGTCTTACGGGACTATTCAATTTACCTTCACATGTGGCCACGAGCTTATGCGCAAATGTATATTCTAGCTAATCATGAATCTATCAATTTAGTAACTACTACTTGAAGGAAATAATAATTTTTACTGTAACATTACATTATTATATGCTATATTTGGAATAATTATAGTAAAGAAATTGATAAAAATACCTATTAAGTATAGTTTTAAAATAATTTTGCTAAATTAGCTGTTAATGAAAGGAAAGATAAATAAAATGGTAATTTGTACATTTGAAAATGATAAATTAAATCATTTGAAATAGGAAATTTAAAATATCCCTATAGCGAATGTCAGTCAACATTGTTTTCTATTAAATATTACGTCCTATTTAGCCTTCTGTGATATTCTGTTTGTTTTACGAAGTTTATATATTATGTAGGTACATAAATTAAATAGCGCGACTAAAAATAAAGAAGAAACGATAAAATTACAAAAGAGAAAATAATCATCGAATGAAGGGTAACGAGTATTAAGATACACGAGAAAAAGGAATTAAAGTGAAATTTAGACAAGTATATTTATTATATAAAATGAAAGTTGCTATAGATTAATCTCTATATTTTCGATTTAAAAGAACAGCAAGTTTCTGATTTCTGCAAAGCTATTTTTGGAAAACACATTGACAAAGAATAGTTTCAAATCACATTGGGAAAAAAGGTTAAAATATTTCCAATGATCAATTATCCTTAATTTTATGTAATTAACTGCATTTGCTATGACAAAAGCTGTGATAATGAATGTTAACATAAGTGTACTCTCGACGAGAAAGTTATATGAATTTACATCATAGATTTTTTTAAAACCTTATGCTACGTTTAATAACATTGATAATGAGAATAATATCAACAAGATGTTAGCAATCAAATGAATTTTGAAAACAAATTATATTTTTTGTAGATCGACGTTTTTGCAGCGTTTAGAAATTGCTACTTCAATGTTAGTGGCATTTAATGCTAAATGTTTACACGTAATATAAGAACAAAATCAGTATTTTGGATCATGGGATAGTGGAAATAGAGTGTAGCAAAAATACTGTTTATTGCATAACAATAAATAATAGGCATTTATTATGAAACGAAATCATAACTTTCTTTATAACATGCTTGATAAACATTTAAACTTCAACGGATATTTTTTCATTGTTTCTTTTGACTGGTTTTGCTCAGTACTCCACTAAGTAAGTGTACGGGGAATCTACGAAATAAAAAGATGAGGATATCAGCAAGTAGACTCTGTTATAACTTTCCTGCACCATACAGCAATATAAATAATCAAAAAAGGAAAGGGCGAGAGATAGATGGCAAGAGAGTAAATATAACTTAATAAAAATAAAATGTAACGAATCCATTTAATCAAATGTTTGTAGAACTTTTCCTATTTTTAAGTTTCGTTTTTGCTGTCACTACAATCAAATCCACAATTTAATTCTCTCTTAATTTTATAAGTTTCCTTCTTTGTTTTGGGTTTCTCCTTGATAAAGTATTTTAAAATGTTTTATGAAGAAATCTTTTTTATATGTAGCTATGAATCAGTTATAGTTTATAATTTTTAGTAAAAACTCCGTATTTCCTAACTATGGTTAATAACGTCTTCTCTATGTTGTCCCATTAAAACATCTAATAGATAGTACTCTACCGTTTAAATTTTCCATTAAAGCAATTTTCTTGTACTATGTAGTCCTTTGTCGAGCTGTCATAGGACCAAAGACAATTTTAATTGCTTTTCTTGTCATGATCACTGTTGATTTATAGTTGCATTATTTGCTTTATTGATCTATACGGAAGATGCTTTTAGAAATTTTAGGACAACTATCGAAATATTTGCGACTAATTACTTAATTTTTCAACGATTACTTGGCCACTTTTGAGATACTTAGGTTTATTGAAAGTATATATTTTTTTATTATTTACAAAATGTTATTAAGGTAAATAAATACAAATTCTTGAAAATAATTATTAAAATATATATTTAAAAAATACTTACGAAAATTACAATATTGTACAATATAAAAATATAAATTTTTAAAATGGACGGAAATTAATAAGTAAATTTAAGATAATAAAAAATATTTACATATATTTTGTATAAACACTGTGCATCTTTGCAATCATTCACTAACAGATTTGACACATTTTATAAAAAACATATTTTCTTGAGGAATTGTGTCGGGTATTTAGAGATTCTATAATCAGATCTGAATTAAAACAATAAATAAATTTTGCACGTGGGTGCCACCGTTATTTTATGTATTAATGAGAATTATTATTCAATAAGTATTCAGAACGTATCACGTAAGATTACATGGTTTTCTTATACAACAAAACTATGAAATTACATTTAAAGTAAAGAGCGAGAGATTCACATATTTTAGAGGATTAATTCAACTAATAACTAATATTTACGATTAATTTTATTCCATGGGTGCAAGATAATTTTTAAAATTATTATTAGCTACTCTTTTTCAATCAAACGTGAAGTTTTAAGTTGGGAGATTTGTGTATTGGTGGAACTATATTTTTAACGATAGAATTTTAAGTTTATATTATGATAAAAAACTATTCGATATATTGCATAAAATTTAAACGGGCTTAAAAAAATTATATATTTTATTGAAATGTGCGTAGAAAGATTATGTATATATTTCTTGGAATTGTGATACACACAAGTTTAGCTGCTTTTCGCGCTTGATGATTGAAAATTGACACAATGAAAAGATTGGAATGGAAATGAGTCGAACATCACTTTTTACCAGAACGAAAACTTTATAAATAAAAAACGTGTTGCATATATTGCACGTAAAATATATACACTTGTAAACGAACTAGTATTAGCTGCTTTTGTCGGACAAATTCTACAACATTGATGAACACACGAATTAGCAATTTGTAATTAATGTGCTTAGTGTTATGAGAGATCACTGTATACAATGCAACGAATTAATTAACTGCCAATTGTTATTGTAAATTAAAATATAGGGAATAAAGTTTGTATCTTTTAAAACTGATACGTTTCCATATCAAATGTCTTTCTAATTATAAGTAATTTATTTGTGAACATTTACTTTTTCTATTTTTCCGAGACCAACTGTTCATATGATTCTGTTAATCATAATTAGTATCGACGAAATTACTGCAAGTATAAAGTAGTTTGTTTTTAAACACGATGCTCCCGCCAATCTACATTTGTACATGTCATAACGAGTTTCTTTGTTCGCCACTAAATTCTCGAATTCGGCCTCTAGTAGTTGGCCATCGTAGTAGGTGGTCTCCTGTTCAAACGGAAACTCGAAACCTTGCTTGCATAAACATTTGTATCCGCCAGAATAAAAACCCCTTCCTAATATCGGAACACACTGAAACGAAACAATCATTAGAAAATAAACGCGTACATACATACGTGAAACTGCGATTTACGGGCTAAGCAATATCTGTTCGTTGTTGGCAATGGAATATTTAGATTGGCATTAATGTAATATTGGCTCGATTGCTTACTTTTAATTTTTATTACTGATAACCACAACCTATATTTGAAGGTACATTTTAACGGAGAATGTAGTTGATTAAATTCATCAGTCAAGGTTGATACAGGGTTCGTCAGTGAAGCGCGAAAATTTAAAAACTCTGTTAAATCATTTGACGTTTTGGTGAGGGCGCTGAAGTTAATGATAAATTGTCAGTCATTTAACGTCATTTAGTAAACATGGAGCAGTGGTCAAGTGCTCATCGTGCGCTTTCTGTGTAAAGGCGTCTTATAAGAATGGTCACTCCTCGAAAATTGAGAGATTATTTCGCACTCAGTTCAATATTTCGCGTCATGGGTGGGTTCCGTGTATTCACGCAATTAATGTATAGATATGAGAGTTTGAAGAAACTGGGTCTGCTTTAAATTTAAAACATAAAGAAGCAGCAAGTGTTAGAACGCCAAAAACATTGATGGTGTTCGAAATGCCATAATCAGAAGTTCAAAATGTTCTGTGAAGAAACATGTAGTAGCACTGAATATTAGTGAACCATCTACACGTCGAATTTTGCATAAGGACTTACGTTTTGATCCTTATAAGATTTAAATTGTTCAAAAATTACAAGACGCTGATTTGGTTTCTCGCATGAATTTTTGTCAAGAAATGTTGCAGCGCTTGGATGGTGATGAAATCTTAATCCACCATATGTTTATATCACATGAAGCCCATTTTCATCTAAACGGCTATGTAAATAAACAAAATAGCCGATATTGGAGCGCTGAAAATCCGCTTCACTTACATGAGAAACGTTTACATAGTCCTAAGGTGACAGTATAGTGTACCCTTTCACCATCTGGTATTGTTGGACCATTCTTTTTGAAGACGAACGAGAAAATGTTACAACCGTTACTGCAGTTCGTTACACAAACACGGTCACAATATTTTTGAGACAAGAACTGGTTCGATTTCCAGAGATTACGTGGTTTCAGCAAGATGGTGCTACCAGTCATACTGCTCGTGTGTCTATTGCTGCTTTACGGGAACTCTTTCCGAACCGTATCATAACCAAAAATGGAGACATAGTTTGGTCGGCTAGATTGCCAGATTTGTTCGCATGCGATTTTTTTTCTTTGGGGTTGGCTCTATAGCAAGATGTACGTTGAGCGACAGCAAACGTTAACGGAACTAAAACTAAAAATTGAAGAAGTTGCACGTATCACACCGGAAACTTTACGGCGAGTAATAGAAAATTTTCGAATAAGACTATAAGAGTGCGTAAATCGCAATGGGGTCCATCTGTCAAGTGTTGTTTTTAAAAGATAAAATGGCAGGTCTAACTTAACTGAAAATTATAAAAAAACCGTTAATGTTAGAATAAAAACTTATGTAGATACAGTAGTTTTAAATTTTTCTGCTTCACTGACGAACCCTGTATAACACTTTTCCACAATAATGTTCGTATTTGACAACTAAGTTGACTTTGTCTCTGCGCGGGTTTTGCTGTAGTTCCAGGTGCAACACTGTAATTCATTATCTGCTGACGATGACAACTTAATTGTCTAAATGCGTATATAGAAATGAAAATTTATATATTATCTTAATACATTGTTACATTGGTATTTTGATTATCACATTTGTTGTCTGTTGTTTTTTGTTTTTTTCTTTTCATGTCAACCATTAGTTAGTAGTTGTATGAATGGCGAGGCATGTATTTGTTGTGATCCATGGCTTCAAGTATTAGTAGGTGATTTTTAGGGAATTCAATTTAGTGGCGCCCCTTTAAGACCATTTAGTGTAAAGAAACTAAATAATCTATGCAACACTTTAAAATTATTAGTAAAATTATACTTACATAAGAACTTCTTTGATCGCACTTGTGAGTTCCTTTGAACGCATTTGGTGTATAGTACTTATCGGGACATTGGTTTATGTCCAACTTAAGTAGATCCATAGTTACAGCCACGATTCCCCTAAAAAAAAAGGATATTATATGTAATATCGTAATTAAAGTATCGAAATGAATTACATACTTAAATTCCAACTTAACCCTCGAACTATCCCATCCAAAGAAGGGCACCGCGTATTTAATTTTCCACATTGGGTGTTTTCCATGACAATCATAATATGGAGAAGTCCAATAACCGTGATCCATATTCGCGGCTCTATAAAAATTAGGATAGCGCTCGAATTTTCTCGAATGCAAACCAGTTATATTAAATCTCAATTTAATTTTCATGTTATATTTTTCTAAAGCATCGAAATTACTTTGCCAGCGTTGCTTAAGGAATTTGAACCATTCCTTGTTCGTGTACAAATTCTCAGTGTCGTTTATTCTGGCTAAGTCTTCAACAAAAAAGTTTCTAGTGTTTAGTTCAGTTTTGTACGCGTACGGTGCAAAGTAGGTTTTATTTGTGAATTTGTTCCTATCCCAATATGTACCGGCCGACCAGATACGACTGTTTCCCATCATTAGGGCTAGCGTTTCTCCGATCATTTGATCTTCAGTAAGTTCGTGGTCTGGCAAGCGTTTATCAGAAAACACTTCTTTTGGATCGTTTACTTGTAAGAACACGCTTATGAAATTTGCTAGTCTAATTGCCATTCGGGCTTCGTTAATGAAAAAATCTTTTGCGCCGTAAGGGATATCTCCGTTCAGTACTAAGTCTTGCGGAGGAATATTTTTACAATTTTCCATATTCACAGTGTTAATGTAATGCAGGACTTCGTGAATATTTAATTTTTTCGTGTACAGGGATGCAGGACCTTTGGTAAAGTTTTTATATTCGTAATATCTGCTTAAGTACATGTCGCGTAAATACGGGTGTACTTTCTCCCATTGCACAGGTGGTTTTTGAAGCCCTATAATTTAAAATATCTGTAATAGTTTTTATTTTCTTAAACATATCTATTACATAGACATATTTAATAATAATGTAAAAGTATTGCTTTTCCTACAAGCTAAAACTTTCTCCTGCAATAATTGGCAGAATTTAAAAAATTTCTATAAAAAAAATTTCTTTTAATTGAGTCAAGACTGCTATTTATATAAAAATTGCTTTGCGGCTAGTTTTAGACAATCTAATACGACACAAACAAATTATAGCGAAATTAACACGATGAATAACAGTAACAATAATGATATTAATACCTAATAGTACAGTACCTAGTAACTGAATTAGTCTATCTTATAATTCTGCAGTGAAATTTTAGTGAAACAAAACGTGGGAGTGCAAAATTTTGTTTTTCAAAATACATTTATTTGCCAATCAATTATAAAATATAGTTTATTGAATTTTTTGTCAGTCCTCTTTTATCTTTAATGAGGGTCTCAATTCTTTGTGGTACGGTAGCAGTGCAAACCTTTGCGATGTCTTTTTATTTTCCAACCGAGTCTTTTGAATATTTTCTTTTATAATATCTATAGTAGTTGAATTTGATGGAGCCTGTGGTTGATTAACTTGATCACTAAGGCTGATATATAACCCCTTTCCACATTAACTTTTGTAAATTCTGTATACGCATTTCGACAACCAAGTTGTCATCATTAGCAGATAATTTCAAAGTGTCGCACCTGGTAAAACACGGCGAAAAGCAACTGTACGAAAATCAAACTCCGTACGCGATCCACACCGCTCAAAATCACAGTGTACATCTTGGTTTTGCGGTGTGGATCGCGTACGGAGTTTGATTTTCGTACAGTTGCTTTTCGCCGTGTTTCACCAGGTGCGACACTTTGAAATTATCTGCTAATGACAACTTGGTTGTCAAAATGCGTATACAGAATTTACAAAAGTTAATGTGGAAAGGGATTATATATCAACCTTAGTGATCAAAATATCTATAGTGATATTTAAAGGGTATGCAATTGTTTTGCAAGTACAAAGTATTTTCAATTGCTGTTAATAATTATATATAAATATATAATTAAGCTCTTTACGATGGAAATTTTTTTTTGCTATGCCATCGTTGATTAAGATCACAGACATTAATTAAAATTTTCCCATCTTAATTATATATTTATATATAATTATTAACACAAAAAACCTGACTATGGGTTATAAATATTAGACCTATTTACATAATGCGATTAATGGCGTGTTAAAGGATTCGAAACTGTACTGCTTGGTAGCCTAGTTGGTAAAGCAGCCGACTAGCAAGTGGCAGATAGAGGTTCGAGTCCTTTTCCAAGGCGGAATATTTTTAATTAATTTCTGTGATTTTAATCAACGAAGGCATAGCAGAAAATAATAATCTTCATTATATTTAATTGCATTAGTGAACTGCAGAAGTTTCGCTATATCGAAAGTTGAGAAAATATGGACAGATCTAAATGTGTAGCAAAGTACACTATTTTGAATAAATATCAACTTTTGAGCACAAAGAATTAAAAACAGAACTAACTGTTATGATTATTTTCTTATACTGATATCGATAGTAATCCCTCGATATAAGTACATTTTTCCTGGCTACAAATATCTTTCTTATAGAGAGTATTATAGAAATATCTTTCCTATAGAGCATATTATAGGAAAGATATTTCTATCTACCCTCTAAATCTCAACCTCCCATTAACTTTCTTTCCACGGAAGTTAGTTTTAGTTGAGTTATCCGTTGTATGCAAAATAGGTAAGTTTTAGTTGAGTTATCCGTTGTATGCAATATAGGTAAGTTTTTGTTGGAATGAGTGCAGCATATGCAAAACGTTTCGTTTGTCTTATAAGGTTGTTGTCTTCGACTTAAATCCTTGGAATTGCTACCTTTGCAAAGTGAGAGATTGCACTAACATGATAAATGTTACTCAATATTACTAATGTTTAGCATGCGACTAATCTTTTCAGATATGAAAATGGTGTTTCAAATCAATGAATCGATATATGGATATATTACTTTGAAGATGGCACATAGTAACAGTTGTGAAACTATATTTTTTTATACTGAGAGATTGTTATGGCTAAACAGAATTTGTATGCGCAATTTTTCTAATTGTAGTCCATTATACATTTCAAAAAATTATTTAAAATACCGCTCTTTAACTTTATTCTTCTAATAGTGTTTATAAGTTTTAGAAATTTTATTCGATAAACTTACAGCCTATGTTCAAACAATCAAAACTGCTGTAGTAGACTTCGGAACTTGCTCTTTCTATAATTTCACCCAAATACGATGTTCTAGCGTGATATGGTAGCCTGAATCCGGGTTTGCAACGGCACTGATATCCACCTCTTCTAAAACCCCATCCGTCCAGTGGTTCGCACTAAAATTAATTAATATTGCTCAAGAAAGTATAATCTAAAATCACAATTATGTACAATGACTATTCTAATATTCAGTAGTTATATAATAAAAATTGTAGGTAAATTCTTTTCTAATGGAATCTATGGCCGATCAAATTAATATAACCCCTTTCCACAATCATTTTCATATTCTGTATACCCATTTCTGTGTGTTTGGCTAGTACGGTATCCTCGGCATTGAGGCAAGTAAATTGAATGCCATCGATTTTACTTAAGTAGTGCACAGTTAGCATATGTAGTCTCATAATGCTTCACACCAAGTTATCTACAACTTTTCTACAGCAAAAAAAAAGCAAATTGTGAATCAGGTAATTTGTCAGGTAACAAATCTTCAAAAACTCAATATTTTGTCAAAAAATATGGCCCAGCTATTCATTATAATGAAATATACACCCACATTCGTACTTTCATTAACTGTAATGGTATTTTATATAGTGAGTTTTCTGCTGACTAATATCTGTTGTGACTATTGACCTATCCATTATGAAAATATTTCACATCACTTAAAAAAATTTTATTTAATCGGTAAATACCGTGATATCTTATGAATGCAATCATTTACCTACAATAAGTGGGCTCATATAAAAGTGCTTGATTTTCTGATTTCTTGTTCACAGAGAATATAGTATGCAAAGTATGCAATATAGTATGTATTTACCTCGGTTGTGTCCTTTTTGCATTTTGCCGTATTAGCAAATCTATTTGGTCCATCATTACCAGAGCTAGTTGGACATTGATTTATATCGATTCTTTCAAAATCCATTTCAACAACAGAAACTGCTGTATACCTAAAAAAAAAACAAAAGTTTATTTTATTCATTTTTATTCTTTACAGAATGTGATGAGTAATTAAAATTGTTGACAATCTACTGTATAAGTAAATTAACAACCTTGTTGATTGTATAATTTTGATTTTAATAGAAAAGAAATAACAGTTTCTTACTGTTCCATCATATATTATTAATCCAGATACGAAACAAAATATATTATCAGATTTAAACAAGTAACTCACGTTGGATATTCAACATGTCTATAGCCAGTATGTCGAGGATATATGTCCACTATAGGAACAACAGCAGCAACAAGCCATCGGTTAGAACGTCCACAATCGAAATATGGTTCAGTCCATTTAACAGGACCAGGTGTCTCGTCTGCACCACGAGGTCCATGGAAAGTAAACGTTTCATTTGTATTATTTGCATACCTAATTTTGACATGATATGTGGTTTTTGTGTCTTGTCGTCCTTCAACATTGTCTGGTAACCATGTCCGATACCACTTATTAATTCTGTAAAATGATGATGCATAGTCACTGCTTGTATCAGGTGTAACTGCACCGAGGTCTTGTACTATAAATGTGTTTAGTGTTGAAATTTTTTCTAAGTGTATTGGATCATTAAAATCATCAGCTCTAAAGGTTCGCGGGGCAAATCTTGCAAATGTTTTATTGAAGAAACCTAAATATGATGGAGAGTATGATGTGTTAGGCGCAAAATAAACGGCACTAGCATTTACATGAGGGTTTGAAGAAACATCAGCGACTGTGGATAATAAATAATACATCATTCCAGGATCATAAGTATCATTGATTGCTGGCCTAATAAACCGACTTTGAAGTATGTAACTCCAAAAAAAGGATCTGCTCAAAGCTATATTATGTATATGCAGTAATGCAGTTCTATTGGGAAACACAGGATTTATGTTTACATCTTTTATATCAGGTTTATGAGATACTGCATCCTCTGGGAGAAATAATTCCTTATCATATACAATTTCACAGTTATCTTTGGTAACTTTATTGTATTTATATCTAATTTCATCGTAAGAATCTTTAATTTGCCACTCGTATTGTCCTACAACGCCTAACACAAATAAACAAACAGAAATATAACGAAAAGCAGCCATTCTTAGTTTATTACAATTTCACTTTAGTTTAACACAAATTCATTATTTTCACTGTCTAGAAATTGGTCCTATGTAGAAATCACTTTTTTTTTATTCAGTTACGTTAATAATTATTGAAAGAGCAACCAAAACACAGTCATAAACACCATTTCTATACACCACGCCCCTCTATTCACCTGTGGTAGGCAATTGGATTTAACAAGTGGGATGACATCATTACATTTATGCGTCACTTTATTTGAATTTTCTTTAACTGTTTAATTATCAGTTTTTAGAGTACGATATTTAGAAAATGGAAAATAATAATTAAAACAAATAATATAAGCATTACTATAATGTATTGATAATTCGAAAATCGAAGTAACTATTCCTTTACATTAATTAAAAGCTTCAATCGCTTATATAACGCACGTTAGAATGTCAGATGTGTCCAATATATGGCAAAGTAAAATAATTTTATGTGGTTTCAAAATAATAAATGATATGATTGTAGCTATTCGGACTGCAAATGTCTACACAAAATTGTTAAAATTATTATTAAATAAAATTTGCAATTCTTTGTTCCAAAATCATTTAATTTTATAAAAACAAGTTTTAACAAAATTTATTGTCGAAGAGAAAACGATACCATTTACAAAGAAAATAATAAATCATAATTTTGACCGACATGCAACAAACTTTTTGTGACAATGATTTTCGAAAGCGATTATTTGTCACTGGCTTACACAATTTTAACGTGGTGATGGAGACGTTGTATAACTAATAACATCAAAAACTGCGACAACTCCGAAAATAACTATGAATTGATTATATTATTTTGAACAACTGAAGAATTGACGTCAAGGAAACGGTTTTGTAAGCATATCGATCGAATGCATTGATCACATTTTATATGGTAATTTTGATGGAGACTGTGATTGATTAACTTAATGACTTAAGGTTGATATATAATCCACATTAATTTTCGTATTCTGTATACGTATTTCGACAACTAACTTGTCACCATCAGCAGATAATTCAACAGTGTCGCACCTGGAAAATTACGGCAAAAATCCGCACGAAAAAAATTCCGTACACGATCTATACCGTCGAACTGTACCGGTTAATTATCTGCTCATGATGACAACTTAGTTGTCGAATTACTTATACAGAATTCGAAAATTAATGTGGAAAAGGGTTATATATCACATTTTATATGTAGAATTGAGCATGTCCAAGTTGTCAGCAAGGTGGGTGCTGCTAACCTTGAATTGAAATAAAAGAAGGTGATAGAATGCGAAAGTTGAGCGATAATTTGAACCTATTTAATAAAAGGTAACTTAATTTTTTGAGAAGATTTGTTACAATTGAAGAAACAATTGATTTAGAAAAATAGTTCGGAATCCAAATGATATCATCTTCCAAAGAAAATAGAAACATTTCTGTTGGAGAGTACGATTTTTTGGTATAAAAAGCCGTTAATAAATCATAATTTTTCTGTACTAGACAATTTGAAGAAAGCGAATCTGAAAAATTGCATAAAACGCAGGTGGAAATATTATTTGATGTATCAACTACGGAACGATTAACATGAACACAAAAAAATCATCGCCTGAGTTCCACTTCCAAGAATTTTTCGGAATGAAATATAAATGTTAGGTCATTCACCTCATGTCAATCATAAAAACAACTCCGGCGAAAAAAAACTTAAAGAAATCGTTCGTCGAACTATTTTTAATAAAATACGCTGGCAAAAACAGTTGTTGGAATTTTTTCATTGCAGTTTAATGTGAGAACGTTGATTTGATATTAAATGCGTATGCGGCCGACTATTCGCGGACGTAGTCCACGTTGACTGCCGTTCCGTCGCTATGCCACTCCCACTCCGATAATCTGCCGCATGTTAAAGAAAAGGAACGTAGTCCACGCTGACTTTGCACTTCATCCAATCACAGTTGTTAATTTACATTCAACTCCCAATTAAATAATAGTAACTTAAATATTAGATTATTTTGGTTCTTATGCCTTACTTGAAGTTTTACAATTCAATCTTTTAAATTTTCTATTTGAATATTCAGAATGCCTGATTGTGAATATATTTTATGTCCTTAAGAAACAACATATTTAGGAAATAAATCTTGGTTTATATTGAATTGTAATAAAGGAAGATTAAATATACGTATATGTTTAACTGATTTTCATTAATGCATCTTTAAAATTTTAGTATTACGTGTTTACATTTTGCGCATTATTTAGACTTTCTATACGCATTTAGATACTTTGCCTTCAAATATTAATATTTCTTTATGCAATACTATTTTGCTTCCGATGTATGTGTATATACGAATTTGTACATGCGTTACAACCAACACTCTTTTATAATAAAATTAAAAGATAGGAAAAATAAGAAAAATAATCTGTTATATGTGTGTATAAAATACAAAATTATAGCGAATATTTTTTTTTGTTTTTTTCTTCAGAATACGGTAATTTTAATTAAAATTCCATTAACCTTTTGACAATTTTTACTTTTAATGTCTTCTTAAAAATAATTATTCTAAAAAAAAAACAATGAATAATAATCCATTTACATATTCAAAAATTGATATTTGATATAGCTTTTCGTGTTTTCTATTCTTTTAGAATTAAGCCAAGGGAGTTAGGTAAAATTCGACTTATCGACCTTCGAAAATGTTGGCGTGCAAGAATTAGTTACAATAAAATAGCTTTTGAAAAATGATAATTTTTACGAGTAATAAAAAGGTTTGAGTTCATTCATCTTATATTGACAAATAATAATTCTGAACTATCAGAATACAAATTGGTTAGTTTTTTTGGCAAAATCATTCCAAATTTGGAGATAATCGATTTACGCATTCAGAAACTTGCTTTCGGCGTGGTTTTTCGAGTTTTCTTACTCTATCGGAATTAAGACAAGGGTGTTAGGTAAATTTCAACATCAAAATCGTCTTTAGGACCTTCGAAAATGTTGGCATGCAAGAATTTGTTAAAATACAATAACTTTTGAAAAATGACAATAAAAGGTTTCGAATTTAGCCTTTGAAATACGTAAAACAGTAGTTCTGAACCAGTAGAATACAAATCCACTACTTTTTGTAGTAAAATCATTCCAATTTTGGAGATAATCCATTCAGAAGTTCCCATTTTGACATGATTTCTCAAGTTTTCTCTTCTTCGAGGATTAAGCCAAAAGAGCTAGATAAATTTAGACATCAGAGTCGCTTTTGGGACCTTCGGAAGTGCCAGTAGACAAACATTTGTTAATATATAATAACTTTCGAAAAATATCAATTTTTGCGAAAAATTGAGATTTTCGTCAAAATATAAAATTTCGAATTTAGCTTTTGCAATGCGTAAAACAGTAGTCCTGAACCAATAGAATACAAACTCATTACTTTTTATAGTACAACCATTCAAATTTTGGAGATAATCCATTTACACCTTCAAAAGTTTCCATTTTGACATGATTTCTTAAGTTTTCTGTTCTCTGAGGATTAAGTCAAAACAGTTAGATATTGGAATCGTTTTTGGGACCTTCGGAAGTGCCAGCACACGAACATTTGTGAATATATAATAGCTTTCGAAAAAAATTGAAAAATTTGAGATTTTCGTCAAAATAAAAAGTTTCGAATTTAGCCTTTGCAATTCGTAAAATAGTAGTTTTGAACCACTATAATACAAACTCACTATTTTTTATAGTAAAACCATTCAAATTTAGGAGATAGTCGATTTACATATTCAGAAATTGACGTCGTGGCATGGTTTTTCGAATTTTCTTATTCTATCAGAATTAAGCCAACGGTGTTAGGTAAATTTCGACAGTAATTTGTATTAATTATATAGTAACAGACTAGAGCTTCGGAAAATAATTTTATTTTGATATTCTGACTTTCATTCTTATTTCTGTTAACGAAGCTGTTATTGCTTTCGAAAGAGAGACAAAGCATATATATATATATATATATATATATATATATATATATATATATATAAGCCCGTACAGAAATGAGGAAAAATATTTCAAAAACAAGTTTCTTGGAATATAAAGGGGCACTGAGTATAATAGGGAATATTTAAAGAAAGCATAATAAAATTTTTAAAATAATATATTGTGCTTTACTGTATTGGGGTCAGTATTAAGAGAATATCTCTCGCATGTTTGCATAAAATGTAAAATTCGGTTACTTGGAGAATGCAGAAGTTAGTTTGTTCTGGGAAGAAATGTTATTTAGTATCGGATATATAAATTTTAAATTTAATGAGTACTAAACGCTATTTTAAAAATTAAAACAGCGGATTAAAATGTAAAATGCAAGGCTTTCGAAATTTTTGTTGCCGTTTATGTAAATGGATCGCCAACTGCAAGGCTTTTAACAATTAAATTCTAGTCGTCTATGGTTGAGTCGTCATTTTTATTTAACATGCTACGTTATTATCAGATTTTATAGTTGTTACTAGTATATAAACACAATAATTCTATCTTTTGTAATAATTAGAATTTAGAACTAAGCATTAATTAATGATTACGTCTCTATGGTCTTTATCAATAGATTAAAAAGTATTTGAATGGTACAGAAAGAGTAATTCGTGCGATTGCTTTATAACTTAAGATTCTGTAGGCTTTGAATAACTTTTCAACAATTACGAAAATACGTTGAAATAAATGGTTAGAATAAAGAGAGATACATAAAGGGTGCGTTAAGCGAAAGCAAGTGTTGAATTTATAATTCTCCCCTAGTCTCTTATATTCAACGTATTTTACCCTTTTTACACAAGACAGATTGCACGGTTTACTGACCATGTATAGAAATATTTCGTCGCATTAATAAATTTTAACTGGTCAATTTTTA